>JAOWAY010080993.1:0-11336 GCA_028565895.1 Goniobranchus geometricus
GAGAGAGAGAGAGAGAGAGAGAGAGAGAGAGAGAGAGAGAGAGAGAGAAAACGGAGGTTAAGGCTGAAATCACTGGTACATTCGTACTTCGATACCCACAAATTTTCAATGGGAGTAGACGACTTAAGAATACTGTTACAGAACATTTCTTCCATCGTTCCAATCCATTCTTTACACGTGAATTTGATTAAAAACCTTTATCTACGAGATTTTCATCACATTCTTCAAAGGTCTTAAGTAAATCGTTGATCAAGACAGAAAGCTTTTAGATCTAAACTCTACATTTAGATTTAGATCTAGATCTGGATCTAGATCAAGAATTAAAATGGTTTGGCACCGAGAAGACAAAATCGTCAAAGAGACCTTGTTTAAAGAAAAAGGTTGGGGTGGTTCAAAAATTGGAGCAAAACTTCTATAAACAAATTTATTTAGAAGATTCGAGAAACCGGGTCAAGTGCCAAAAAAAAAATCGTAAATGGTAGATCAAGGTCCGTCAGAACAAAAATGCGAATATAGTGTATGCACAGGAGTCACAAGAGGACAATCCTGGAACCCACAAATGAGCACACAGGATAGCCAGGCTTAAAAGTTAAATAGCTGATATAAAAAAAACACTTTCATATGGGCATAATTTTGATAGCTTTATTGTTTTGACACAAGGGATTTCCCAGCTGTTGATATGGCAGTTTATATTTGAAAGTGTTGGTTAAATCAAAGGAGTTTGGGAATGTTAAAGCTATGCTTGACGTATTTTTTTAATTCTCATTTTAAATTTACAATCTGAAAATAGGCTACGTGTATGAATGTCATGTTCGGATGTTTATCCCAGATGGCTAAAACGCCAATTTCTAGATTTGAATCCACCGCTTCTTTGGCCATTGCGTTGGAAACCTCCAGTTGGTCTTCCATGCTGTTGCTGGTTCTTATTCATCTTTTGGCCATTGTGTGGGAACCCTGGATTCTGTCTCTGGGGGATGTTCTGCTTGTTCATGCTGTGACCTTTGTGGGGAACCTGTGGGCGGCCCTGGGTGTGTCCTTGTTGGGTGTTGGGTTTCTTCATACCGTGTTGGCCATTGTGTGGGAATCCTGGATTCTGTTTCTGGGGGGTGTTCTGCTTGTTCATGTTGTGGCCTTTTTGGGGAAACTGTGGTCTGCCCTGGGTGTGTCCTTGTTGGGTGTTGGGTTTCTTCATACCGTGTTGGCCAGTGTGTGAGAATCCTGGATTCTGCTTCTGCGGTGTGTTGCCTCCCTGCCGATGCTGCTGGGGCTTGAACTGTTGGTTTTTGACGTTTAGGCTACCTGGAGAAAGCTGATGGCCTCCTTGCTGTTGTCCATGTTGACTGTGGGATTTCTGCGGTCCTGGTCTCTGTTTTTGAAATCCCTTACCACCATGTTGTTGTCCCATCTGAAGGGCTCTTGGCTGGACTTCCTTAATCTCAGGATGAGGTTTCCTCTCTTTGTGGTCTTTTGGGCCTCGTTCCTCTTCTTCATGGGGGCGTTGTGGCTTGTCAAATGGTTTCTTCATTTCTTTGTCATCTTTGCGACCACGGTGATGAGGTCTGTTTTCTCTGTGACCATGGTGCTCGCGCTCACGATTCCATTTTGGGTGTCTCTCCTGTCCCTTTCTTGCATCAACACCTAAAAGAGCCGTGCCTGTAGATGGGAAGATGTAATCTTAGATACATAGCCATTGAAGTAGATACAAAGCCATTGAAGTAGATACATAGCCATTGAATTATCAATCTTTTGAGATCCGTAATAAATCTATCATTTTAAAAAGTTACAAGTCACAACCCACTGTTTGGATTAAATGCCGGTGGAATTAATTCAAAATATATCATAGATTGCTGGGGACGCCGTTCTTTGAAAGGATAGAGGATGGAGAGAAAAAGAACTCAGCAGTCAAGAAGAAGCAGTCATGATGCGCATTCCGTTGCATGTCTATCCAATTGCAGAGGGTCATGACCACTGGTATTGTTCAGTCCTAGGTCTAGATCTAAATGGTCTACATTATTAGGTTCTTTGGGGGTACGAAGCAGGCCAAGATTGAAGGGGTCATGGCTATGTGGAAGGTTTGGATATAATTCTAAATTTTCTCTGGTTCTAGTTCTAGATCTACAAGATTAGGCTTGCCAACTTTCGATGTAGATTTAGTGGATCTTCAATCTTAGAGATCTTCATCGCCTTTATAGCAATTTATCTCGTCGTGTGGCCAGAGACCCCGAAAAGATAACCTGATCTCCTACCTGAATTCTGCTATTTTGAACTATCAGTATCGCCTATTGAATGATTGATGTCTAATAGAAAATATGGCTTAGAGGGGAATTGAAAGTGATAAAGTTTGCAGGCCAGAGATATACCGGAAGAAATCATATGCAGTGTGCTTCAAACTTTTTCGCAGGAATGCACAAATGAAGAATTTTCACTTTTCTTTTGAGCTCAAGATGATAAAAATTGTCTCTCGCAGACACAAACACACACACACACACACACACATACGCACACACACACACGCACACACGCAAGCTTCAAGTAAGCAGTTTCTTGTAATTTTCTTCATCTTCCCAATTCTTAGGACATTTGTCAGCTTCCTGATTGTATCTAGATTATAAATGTAGCATCTGTAATGATAACGGTACATTAAAAAAAAAAAGTTTCATTCTACATAATGAAGATTAGACAAGCACTTTTGTTCCAAATTTAAAAAACAACAACAACAAAAACAAAAAAAACAACGGTGTGGAGAGGACGACCATCAGGAAAGGTGTATGAAGGCCTACCGCGGCTAAGCTGTGAACTCACTCCGAAGCCTTTCGAAATGAAACATAACAGTTGTAGGCATGGTTTAGACAACCGTCTTGGTGAAAATATGGACCATAATATGTTTAGATTTAGTCTCCTATTGGCTTCAATTTGTGTGTGGAATTGTTGCACTGTGTGTGGAATTGTAGGAAGGCTTAAGCTTATAAACTAATTTTTAAGATAGGATAGGATAGGATAGAATGGACTTATATAGCGCCGAATTCCACCTCAAGTGCTCTGTGGCGCGTAAACACAATCACTACACACATTAAGGCACACCGCAAAGCAGAGAGCAAGCCCACACAACCAATCGTACAAAATTGACACATACACATCACATAATGTCAACAGTCACCACTGGACCAAGATGAGCTTTCAAAAAAGAAAACAACAAACGAACAAACACATCGTCACAGAATCGCCAAACAGCAGCACCAAACACCAAATACAGCACTCAGTCACATACATGACCCGCACAGACAGAAAAACAACGCCTCATTCACTATTATACCCGCCCACAAACAACTGGACACACACACACGGTCAAACACACAAAGCGGATCTGGCACCCCCCAAAGTAGAAAGGCCATAAACACATGGAAAAATAAACAAATAAATAGATATAAAAATAAATAAATGAATAGATAAATAAATAAATAAATAGATAAATAAATAAATAAATAAATAAAATAAATAAATAAATAAATAAATAAATAAATAAATAGATAAATAAATAAATAAATAAGTAAATTAAAAGCCACTCTGAAAAGTTAATTCTTAAGATTCTACCTGAACGTTGAAAATATGGAGCTCTCCCTGGTTTTGGTAGAGAGTGAGTTCCAAACTGCCGGTGCAGCCTGTGTAAAAGCTCTACTAATAAATGCATTTTGGGCGATGGTTCTTTGGAACTGATTTTGTTGAGACGAGCGTAGGGGCCTAAACTGGCATTTAAAACGACACCAGAGATGACAGATATTCGGGTGCCTGGCCATGAATACATCTATAAACGATGCAGGTCATCTTGAACCTAATTCTAGATTCATCAAGTAGCCAGTGGAGGGAATTCAGAATGGGCATGATGTTAGATCAAAGTTTGGTTCCGGTTATGAAGCTTGCAGACTGTTCTGTAGCTTTTGGAGCCTGTTTAAGGATTTTACTTAAGGGGAAGACCAAAGACCAAGAAGGAGAGTTACAATCTAATCTGCAAGTGTTCAATGCATGCACCAACAGTTTGGCAGACTCAACGCTAATTAAATTTCTAATCCTCCCAATTTGGCACAAGTAGAAATGAACACTTTGACAGATTTTTGTGATGTGGGCATTCATGATTAAATTTGGATTTTTTTTTAAAAATAGCTCAACTTTTGACACTGGGTGTTTTGTCAATTCGGACATTCCCAAATTCAATGTTGTTAACAAAAACATTCAGTGCCAGTTTTCTTGAGTACAACTAGTTCTGTCTTGTCTTGGTTTAATCTTAGCTTGTTTGATGTTGTCAGCGCAGCTCTTAATTTGTGATGTTGAGTCCGAGATGTTTTAAGATGAGATGGTGAGGTATATTTGCGAATCGACCGCGTAGAGATAGCAACTGAGGCCATGTTTGATGAATATATCAGTCAGTGGAGACGTGTAGAGCGTGAAAAGAAGCGGACCAAGGACGGATCCCTGGGAGACACCAAATTCAAGTTGAGCAAGATTGAAGAATGTTCCATTAATTTTTACTTTAGAACATTGTCCAGAGAGGTAATCTTGGAGCGATGAGAGGGCAGGACCAGTGAAACTGGATCTTTTTTCATGAGATCCAAAAGTATCCCATGGTCAGAAGTATCAAAGTCCGTGCTGAGATCTAAAAGTAACAAGAGGACATTGTTCTTTCCCTTCAAGGAACACAATATATCATTTAGAACTCTCAACAATGCTGTTTTGGTACTATGATTGACTATGTAAGTAGACTTAAATGGAATTGTGATTTGGGTTGCATGAAGTAGATCTCTTTTCCTTTGTTGAGAACAATTTTTTCGACTACTTTGGAGACAAAATTTAGAGACTGGTCTGAAATTTTTGAGAGATTCGTGGTCAAGTGTTGGCTTTTTAAGAAGCGTGATGACATAATATTCCTTAAACAAGTCCGGAATGTTGAAATTTTCAAATGAAATTATTTACAAAATCTATTGATTTTGATACTTCTTCAGCGCATATCTTCAGTATTCAATTCGGAATGGGGTCAAGTTGACAAGATTTGTTTGGTGACTGCGTAAAGATTTGTTTAATTTCAGATGATGATGCTTGGGCGAATTCTGAAAGCACGTTTCCAATGTCGCACAAACTTCCAGGTTCGTGAAAATGAAGCTGTCGGGTTCACCTCGTATATTTTGAATTTTGGTTGTAAAATGTTTGCGAATTCATTTGCCAAGCTGTGGTCGCTGGAACGTGATGGTAAGGGGTGAGAATGTTTGATAAAGATTATTGAGAATATTGAAACGTTCCTTACTATTTCCTTTCTGTTCAGCAAGGTTGCTTTTGATAAAATCGTGTCTATTGTAAGGTTTGTTTTATTTCTTACTTGATGGAATATCTCCTTATGTACAAGTAGCTTGGTTCTGCGCCAAATATTTTCAGCCGTAGGCCTTTCTTGCTTTAAAGCTAAATTTCGCATGAGAACCACTTTGTGTTCAGTCTTACTGTAATCGTTTTCTCTTTTTGTGGGACATGGGCATCCAAGACCGTTCGCAGAGTATTATTAAATTTTTTGAGTTTTTCATTGACTGGGGATTCTTCATCGATTTCTTGCCTGGTGTTAGCTGCAGCAACAACGGATTTGAATCTTTTGAGGTTGATATTATTGGTATCTCTGTACTCGATGGTTTTCTGAGGTCTTTTTGGTTAAGAGTCAAGACGACACTTTTTTGATCTGAAATATACTTGGTTTCTGACAAGGTAGCGTTTATCAACCCGAGAGCCCTTGGTGACGAGATCAAGTGTGTTCCCTTTTTCAATGGCAGGGCCTCCATTTCTTTGACATGTGGTTAATGATTATTTATAGGAACTCCTGTGCGCATGGGTTGTTCAAGTCGTTGACGTGGAGATTGACATCGCCAAGAAGGATGATATGCTCTGAGTCTGTTGATTCTAAATACTTATCAAGAAGAAGTCTTGAAAAGTTTCAGGAATTGCTTGTCAGTTATTCTATTTTTGATTGAATAAGATGGGAGATAATTTACAATGAATTTGATAGTCATATTTTCAACATGTAGATTGCATTCCATACATTTAAAAGTGGCGGACATGTCAAGGATTACCGATCCGATGGCCTAGAGGTAAAGCGTCCGCCTCGGGAGCGGAAGGTCGTAGGTTCGATCCCCGACCGAGTCATACCTTAGACTTTAAAATTGGCATTTTGGTAACTTCCTCGCTTGCCGCTCAGCATTATGAGAACATTACTAAGACTGGTCGGCTCGGTGTCAGTATACTATCACTGGGTGAGTCATTCGAGTTGTGCTATACCTTATGGCTCATGTGTGGCAGCACAGAAACAAGTCAAAATTGCACCGTCTCTGATATAACCTATGATGTTGAAAAGTGACGTTAAACCCACAAAATAACTAACAAAAATATCAATGATTTGGATTTTTCTGAAATTCAGATTTTGTCTGTAAATCAAGATGACCACCAATGTCATTTTGTGAGCGATAAGTTTTGCAATATAAATAGCCAGAGGGACTATTTGGCCTAAAACAGAGTCGCTCTTTTCATTGAGCAATGTTTCTGTTATTACTAATACATCAAAGTGATTGCTTACAATATTTTCGTAGATAAGTGAAGCCTTGTTACAGACAGATCTTCTGTATAAAAGATTGACCTACCGGAAATGCAACTCTAGTTTTTGAGCACACGATTTACCATTTTTGTTTTCGTTGACTTTTGTCTGACAGGAAATAACCGCGAGAGTTCTGGGGGGCAGGGTACATGACGGTGCGAGTTTGGTCGTCGACCAACAAATGGCGTTACAAAGATAATGAACTTTATTGTTGTTATGATTAAGAGCGTTCACAGAACAAACGGTAAACAACGTTCCAATGATTAAAAGTGATAAAAATGTCATCAACCGTGAATGAAAGAAAAGATTCACCGAGTTAAGATCCATATTCTAAAATAGAGAAATAGGCTAAAATGTAACTTCGAGCAAATATTACTCACCGAAAACGAAGGCAGCAAGGGCTAAGATCGCAAGGTGCTTCATGATAGTGTCAGTAACGGACAGCGAGTATTCGAAGGGGCCTGTGTAGAGAAAGAGTTCCCTTCCCTGTTTTTATATCCTAAAGTGCTATCTTACTTTTCACTGACCTTACCGTTGCATAATAAAGATAAGGTATTTCTAATTTCTGTTGTTCACGTTTTTTAAGTATCCATGACACGAAAGGAAATGACACATCATGATCTCTGATCCCTCCAAAATACGGATCCACTCAACACTCCACCTCCCATCCTCCTCCTCCTCCTCCTCTCTGCTACGCATCACATCCAAAGCAGTCATTTCCGGACAAATGCATTTATATCTGGATTTTATTCCACAGTACCTCCAATTCGGTTTCGAACAGGTTTTGTTGAGGACAGTGCAGTCCATTTTTTATGTTTGTACATTAGAATGGCTGATCAAAAGGTATTACTTACTTTTCGATTTATCACAATAACCATTATCAAGCCATACAACAATTCCTATAACAGTGTCAAGGGGGCTAATGCTTTATCCCTGAACACCTCGCTCGACAGGGATCGCCATGGGCAGCGGTTGGCACCCGGAGGTCATCCGCCTACTGTCTGCTCAATCAAACCGTCTACAAAGCACAAGATTGCTTCTTGGACTGTCAGGAGCCTCTATCAACAAGAAAAGTAAGGAAATGTCAAGCAGCAAATGGATAGAATGTCAGTTGACATTTTAGGTATGTCACAAGTTAGTTGGATAGGCAAGGGTAATCCATGCATGTCTTCTTCGAAGGGGATTTTTCACCACGTGTTCGAAATGAAAATAATCATTTCTTCTACACCAGTCTATGAGGTGATCTCCCTGTTCATTCCTGGAACCTAGACCTCATGGACCAACTATGTCCTCAATACTCCTGTATCCCACTTTTGCATTGAAATCTCACATGACCACCTTTACCTTTTGTGATTTTAGCTGCTTCATAGCTTTGTCGAGGTCTTCGTAAAACTTGTGTCTTTCTTCATCGGTACATGTTGAAGTGGACGCGTACACTTCGATCAATCCAATATCGAATGCGTTTCCTTCAAGTTTAACTGCAATCACCCTATCTGAAACACCCCAAAAGCCTGTGATGCTCTTTGCTGTCTTTTCCTCTATCAGAATTCCTACTTCTCTCTCATGAGTTCCTCCACCTGAGTGAATCATTGTTTTGTTATCTGTTTTTATCATACCCGTGCCTGTCCATCTACTTCTGACAAACCTAATATGTCAACTGGCATTCTATCCATTTCGTGGTTTACATTTTCTAACTTTCCTTGATGATAAGGGATCCTGACGTTCCAAGAAGCTACCTTGTTCTTCGTAGACGGTTTGATTTTGCAGACGATAGCTGGATGACGACCGGGTGCCATCCATTTCCCATGGAGATCCCTGCCGAGCGAGGTGTTCAAAGATAAATCATAAACCCCATTAATCCAAACTAAGCTTTTTAAAATGACTAACCGCCTAACGTCTCAATGCCTTTCATTATAAAACTATTTATATTGGTCTGTTCCTGATCAAGCGGCATATTTTCTGGATACCTGGATACCCCATAATGACATTTTAGACCAGTCATGGCCCATTCTCTCCTCTTACAGGAGGATTTGTGTTTGCCCTACCAGTTTTTGTATCTGAATTTGCTGCCAAGCATTTTGCCCTAATCTATCCCAATCTTAAAAGCATCAACTGTTTTTGCAGGGACTAGCTGGTCTGGCAATCTGCTCCATACATTCACAATGCGTTGACTGCAGAAATTGATCCCAAGTCTAGAAAAGCCCCTTATTTATTACATAATTTTATTGAATGGTCTCTTGTTCTTGAGTTTTCCTCATGGTATGAAGATTACACACGTTGTTATTCCGTGTATAGTTGTATATATCTTGATCAAGACTCCTCTCAAATGGCAGAACTCCAATGCAGACAGTTAAAGGTTCTCTAATTTATCAGTATACTTCAGATCTTTAAATTTCAAAATGCATTTCGTCGCCATTCCGACATTTCTTCATTCACCACTACAATTTATTGTCTCTGTCCTAAGACTAAGAAGTTATCAGCTGAACCAACAGGTCACGGTCCATGTCGAAGCTTTAAATTTTGATATTAATAGCTTATGGATGGCTGTGTGAAATGCCTTTCAAAAGTCCAAATAAACCACATCTAAACGTTTACCCTCTTCAATGTTGTAAGTCCAACTATCCAATGTTTCCAAAAAATTTGTTATACTAGACTTGCCTTTCAAAAATCCATGCTGTTCTCTACAAATTTGCTCATTAATAGTTAAGTGTTTAATAATAGTTTCTCACAATGGATGTCAGACTGACAGGTCGGTAATTTCAAGGTTCAGTGTGGTCTCCTCTCTTAAATCTAGCTGAAATGTTTGCCTTGCGCCAGCTTTTGGGGTTTTCCCAGTTTCTATTGAGTGCTTAAATAAGAATGGAAATGGTTTTTTTGGTTATGTGGCCAAACTGCTTACAAAATATGGATGCATGCCATCAGTTCCTGGAGAATCATTAACATTTAGCCTAACTCATGTGATAAACCACTTCTTTTTCATCAACAACCTAGGGTCGGAATCTTCTGCAGACATTTTCTCTGATGAAAACCCGCGCAAAACAATTATTCAAGACGGTGACTTTTCTCCTGATCCGATTCCGTCCCTCCTCCATCGTCCTTGACTAGTTAAGAAATTCCCTAATTCCCTTTAACTTCGAACTTACATAACTTTCAGAAATCTTTGGGATTTCTTTTTGCATCAGCTGCAACACCCCGATGATATTGCTTTATGTTTCGCCGTCTTAATATTTAACCTCCGGTAACACTTCTCCTGTACTTTTTATAGGCATCTTTCTTTTCCTTGGCCATTTCTCATGTGTTTGAATCCATCCAACAAAACGTTTGCATTCTTCCATAAACGTTGACCACTTGATGAATATTATCATATTGTACATTCAAAAGATTCTCTTTAAATATTTTCCAGTTATCATTTATATATTCACTCTTGAGTATATCCTATAAAGAAACATCATCTTCTATACAGATTTTCAGAGTTAAAGATACTTTTTACAAAAATAAGTGCATGATCACTTTTACCGAGAAGTGCTTGCAGTTCATATCTGATAAAGGCTCTTACATTATTCATTAACACGAAATATAAAATATGTGGCTTTTACTTACCTCTGCTCTTGGTGGGTCCCATTATCAGCTGTGACATGAAGTTGTCTTGCAAAGTTTTTAGAAACCTAGCCTCCAACGTGCCTTCCCGTTCTTCATCCTCTCTGTTCCACTAAGTTCAGGCAAATCAAAATTCCCCTTTGATCAAAATATATGCATCGTTCTTTTTGCCTAGCTGTATTATGCAGTAATTTGATCACCTTTCCACTATTCATGTCATTACTTGTGGGACTTCTATATGAATTACGGTTGGACTATTTCACCATATCAACCCTTAATTGAGCACCTATAGGACTCATGGAAGCCAAAATCATTGAGCTTTGACATTGGATTTGCGTTTAATTCCCGTTTAGTCATTATGTATACTCTTCTTCCATCAATTTCAAATGTTTTACATGGAAATATTTCATGTCCTTTGATAGAAAACTATGCCAGTAATGGTCTGTGTTTAATATTCTTGGGCATCACCTACGTAATTGCATTAATATCTTAATTCAGTCTCTCTAAGATTCATACAGCTCCTCAATTTTATTCAGAACACCATCACTTCCCTTCCCTACATCCGTAACTGTCTTTGAGAGATCTGAAAGGTATGTTGTTAAACCTCAAACTTGCATGGTACTATTTATTAGTTGTAACTTATTTACACATGTATTTACAATGATTGTATCTGACGCCCTAAGCTCCCGCTTACTTGTCTGTCCCAAGAAGGTCCCCTCACTCTGTGCTTGAATTCCCCTGGTTTCAAAGCTCTTTTAGTAAAGAGTATTTTTAACTCTGAAAAGCTGTATAGAAGATGATGTTTCTTAAAGTTCTTTCTCCTGCTGGCGTTCTGCTTGGGTCGAGTTATTTGTAATCCACACACAATTCTGATCTATTTCTTTATCGATGGACTTCGAAAGGATTTTAAGAGTTGTTGTTTTTCTTGTTGTTGGGTTTGTTTGGTTTTTTTTTGTTTTTTGTTTTTGTTTGGTTGGGGTTTTTTTTTGTGTGTGTTTTTTGTTTGTTTCTTTTTTCTTAATATGCCAGGCGAAACGAAGGAAGTATATATAATGGTACTTAAAAGCCGGCTTTGGATCCCGAAAAAAATATAGTAGTTAGAACAGATCCTCTCGGGTCT
>JAOWAY010081104.1:0-18036 GCA_028565895.1 Goniobranchus geometricus
GTTGCCTCTATTTTCTTAACCATTTGTTTGTTTATTGTCCATGCTTCGCATCCATACATTAAGATTGGCTCGATGTAGCATTGTAGGATTCTCTTCTTTGATAGCGATTTGTTGGTTAGTACGTTCTTCATTCTTTGTGCATCTACAACTATGCTTAAATTAGGTTGGATCCCTCTAGAAGAACACAGGGCTAGGATTAAGTCTACAATTCTCTGTTAAGGCATAAATAGTATAATTTATGTACCGATTGATAAGCACCAAATCAGCAACCATAGCATTAACACTAGACTAAACAGAAAGAAAGAAAAACTATAATGTACCACATTCAAACCTAGATTGCCACCTAAATTCCTTCTCCAGCTCACCAACACTGTGCAGATACAGTCGAGACATGGACTCCTTCAAACAGTCCATCTGCCAAATTACCTTTAGATTAAAGTATTAGACATCAATCGTGTTTCGGTTTTGTTTTTTGCCTTTTGTTTTGTTTGTGTGTTTGTGTGAGGGGGGGGGGTGCTTTGTGCTTTGACAGTCATACTCAATTATACCGAGTCAGTCAGATTATTTGAGGAAGAAAAAGAAGAGTAGATGGTGGATGAAGCTTCAGTAAATGAACATATCAAAGTGTTATTAAATTTTCAGAATTAGTAATGCTCTTTTTCAAATTCAAATAAACTTGTGTTCACATTTGAATGACCAAAAGTTTCATTTTGAAGATCAATTGTCCAATTTGAAGGACCGGTTGTCACATTACGTGGCTAAACCTGTAGAACATAAATCACCAACACACATTTCACAAACATACATGATGTAGCATTCTGTTTCTATAATTTCCTGATCATATCAAAAATTGTATGTATATGTAAAACTTTTTAGAGAAGTCCTTAGTTACCAACATATAATACTTGAATGAGATGTATGTTCTAGAAATTATTGAGTTAACAAAGGGTTAAGGGATGGAAGTTGCAAAGGTGGAAATATGATGTTGCTCTTCTTAATGGGTATAGACCTCTATATTCTTCTGCTTCGCCATGGCATTAAGAGGATGGCCTGGGATCTGCTGGAACAATAGGAACAACGTAACTTAATTTCTGAATATAATTATAATGAAGTAGGGCAAGATCAGAAATGATGAAAGCATGGTAAGTTTTAATTTTTATGGATGTTTTTTAAACTTAATCATTTCAGAGGTCAAGAAGGGGCTGGCATTGTTACTACATCTGGACAGTCAAATAGTCCTTTTTCAACAAAGAAGGCAATGGGCTTGGTGAACTCAGCTTTCCATGAGGAGGATTTGCAACAACTGACAGGAAATTTAGGCATAGGTACAATATTTCCTCACTTATTTAATTTAAAAAGAATCTTCTTCCCCAATTTGTTCTTTCTTTCTGAAATGTTTCTATTTAACTTGGCATACTACTGACAAAATTTTACTATAATTCTACAGTCATCATCGCTCTGCGGCAAGGCATGTGTTCTAATTGTGTCACCGTGACGTTAACCGTAGTATGACGCTTTCTGTGTAGCAGTGGACACTAAAGTGACAGGTCTTTTTTGTATTAATGACATTTATTATGTTGTAAAGTATTATACATACATGTCTGGTTATGTGTGAGGTTTGTTGAATTATTTGCTCAGTTTTGCTCAGTTGTTGATTTCAAGTTGAAGCGATCAAGGATTCTTTTTGATCCATAGGCAGTACTTATGATACCCGATGTGTTGTTATAATTTCGTGTGCCAAACCCCCTATCTTTGTTTGGATCTCTATTGCCAAATCCAAGCCTAACATTTATTTGGTCATCATCTCCCCCATCTCAGGGTGGAAAGTGTTTAACTCACATAAAAGTAGGCTCATAAAAACACTTATGGCCAAGCCTTGGGGTTTTTTTTTATTACCATCAGTTGCAGAAGATGAGATAAGACTCATAGGCTGTTGTCAGATTCAACCTTAGGTTTGCAAAATGTGTGAACTAGTTGCCCCCTCTTCCCTGGAACTGTCCAGTTTGAGTCTTTGCTCGTTTTTTTTAAAAACGTATATATCCAATCAGATGGTGATGCCCAAATAGCATGGCAACATTTCCAGTGTAATACAGTGTAACATCACGATTGTATTGGTTAGGTTACTTGATAGTGCTTGTTCCATGTTTTGATTATAATTACCACTCAAAAGTTGGAAGGAAATTATTCTCCTCGTTAAAATGGACCATGACGCTGTCCACTGACTTTTATTGTATGGAAAATTCTGTCCCATCCTTTAAGCGTTTTTTTAACTGAAATGTGACGCTATCCGCCATGATGCTAAGTAGCAGCGATTGTATTAGGATGCCTTAGTTTTATATCTGTCTTGTCAGTTTTCCTCTGCATTCTAATTCCATCACATGAGTTATGTCCGATTGAAGTCACCATGCCTAGGTGTGAAAAATGGTTTTATTGTATTTATTTTTCAGGGGCTCTAGTCTTGTGCATTCAGAGTTCTATTTGGGGAGATTGATTTTCTTGAGCACATGAAAAATTATATAGGTTGCAGGACTTTTAAGCACATCTTTTAATTATCAGTATTTGCTGGAATGAAATCTCTGGCCTAGAATTGGTTGATTTAACAAAGGAAAAGGAGTTGGAGATGCTGCTGAATGAAGCAGCTGCATTTCTCATTGAGTGTTATGAGGCTAGATAAGATCAGAAATGGGTATATTTGAGAGAACAGGCATTGAGGTAAAAGTACAGCATGAGAATCTAGACTGAGATGGTTTTGGCATGTTCTGAGGAGAGATGAAAGGTTCTTGTCACGCATACTGGCAACTGAATGATCAGGATGACCCTAGTAGGCAAAAGGACTGGAGGAAGACAAACGATGAGGTAAATGGATGAAATTGACAGGGATGCCATTTTTCTGTTGTTTACCGTTTTTTCAGATAGTTTGACTTGATCCATTTTCCAAATCTCTTTTGCTTTTTTTTTTTTCAAAAACAAAACAAAACCGAAAGAACTTGAATAGGAATAACTGACTTGTATTTTCTTGTGTATTATTTTTTTCAAAACAATTTTGCTTCATTTTTTTTATTTTTTTATTTGCGTTTCCGTTTATGTAGGACATTGATTTTGCACAGACCATAATTTTAGCTCCAAACAAAATTTCAGATAGTTTTTCAAAAGTCAAGTGGCATACCTCTATTGAGAAAGATTTAAACCTCCGAACAACTGACTTTTATCCACTAGCTGGAAAGTTGCTTGTAGTGTACTCATTATTCTCTCTAAAAAAAAAAAAGAAGGAACCAAAATGTGTTTATGAAGATTGCATTGAATATTTTCCATACAGTACTTTTTATATCTTTTTTCATGGCAAATGTTTTCCTCTATGGTATGGTTTTATTATAATAGTAATAGTAATAATTCACTTATAAAGCGCACAAAACCATTGAGATGCTCTAAAGCACTGAAAGTAACTTATGTTAATTTCTTGACATATGTGCATAAAAAGCACCCAAGTGTAACTAGTTTTCTGGTTTTATCAGTGAATTGAAAAAGTGGGACTGCTCGGTGTTTGATTCATTGTTAAATTTTCTTGGTCCAATCAGGTCACGTCCGCTATTCGACTCAAGGGTGTTCTTCAATCTCCAATATTCAGCCATTTGTAGTTGAAACTCTTCATGGAACTATTGCTGTGGCACACAACGGGGAGCTGGTAAACCATGTCATTTTGAAAAAAAAGGTATGAAATTGGATTTTGTAGATTTTTCTGTATTTTTTTGGCTTGTAACAATTGGAATTTGAGGAATTTGACTCCATATGCACTGTGACTGTGGATGTTTGGATGAGGGGTTTATGTAAGTGAGGCTTAAACTACACAGATTTCTCATTTGCGCTTCCTGTACCATGTAGCATTCTGATTGGTTCATATTATTATGAAACAGCTGATCTTCTTTCCTTCTTGAAATTCAGGCTCATTTTTGTCCTCAATGGTCCTTTTTTTTCACCCTGCTCAACTTTATTGTTTTTCCAGCAAAATTCCTGTATGGCTCAGATAAATTTGAAGCATAGATTAATTTTATTCCTGAAAGAAGAATTTCTTGCGTGGAAGTAATAGTATTCAAATCATTAGATACTGATGATATGCCTCTGCATTTAGTCCAGTCTAGATCCATCCAATAAAGGTGAAGAGAGTTTAAGGATCTTTAGAATTGGTTATTTTATTTATCACTGATAACTTGTTTGGATCTTATCTAATTATAAGTGACTTTTTTTAATGCTCATTTTTAAATCTAGATGTATATTGTTTCTTCTTTCTCAGTGACCCTAGGAATTCACTTGACTTTTCCAATCAGATTGACATGGTTGTATATGTTGCTTATTATTTTATCCAGTCAATTGCTATAAATGTTTTCCTTTTTTTTTTTTTTCAAACACTACTCTATACACATATATTTAATCATCTGTGTAATTTGCTCCGTTGTGTCAAAGGAAATGCTGCTGTGGGCCAAAGCTTGAGTGAAAAAGTACAAAAAGATCAATCTTGTGATTACTATTTATTCCCCTTGTCGTCTTGAAAAATAATTGGGCACCCTCATACACGGATATATGAAAGCAGTGTTGAACATATATATATGCTATGCTCTGACTTCAATGAAATGTCCTCCATGAAAAAGGCTTGCAAGCGTTTTTCCCTGACAGTATGGAGGTGTGCATAGTTAAAGAAAATTGTCACGAAGTTTGAAAAATGTAATATCACATATTTGTGTCCTACACAGTTGTTGAAACATGGCGTTGGTTTGTCTACGGGGTCAGACAGTGAACTGCTCACACAGCTTCTATCGCATATGCCAGATTGTGGTGAACCTAATGGAGCAAACTGGATTGGACGGTTAGTTGAAACAGCCAACAATGACATTTGCCATAATCGATGACACACTTTATAACTTGTTTTTTTGTCTCCGTTTCATCTAATTGTTTTAATTACAATAGTGAATGAAGGGATATGTCTCTTCATCAGAGCACTTTATCATCTTAATTGCCTAATATGTAACCTAATTTTCTAATTTTCACTGAAGACTGCTGTTCCTTGAATTTGTTGAATTAAAAATCGGATGTCATTAAGCTTTAATTTGATGTGTAATATGTATCTAGATACTACCAAGAAAATTTTGAAATAAAGGGAAGTTTGAAAAAAGTATGAAAATAAATCCTCTTTCAACATTCTGTAAGCAGGCTTCAGCACTATTAAACAGACCGACTTTTGAACTGATCACATTTGTAATGAAATGTAAAACAATCTCCCCCCTAGGATTCAGAAGATGATGATTGAAACAGAAGCTTCCTATTCATTGGTCATAATGCACAAAGATCGTATCTGGGCTGTCCGCGATCCCTTTGGAAATCGACCTCTCTGCGTGGGGAAACTTTTGCCTGCCGATGTTTTCACAGGTCTGGAACTATTCACAATCATAATTTTACTCAAAGTCAACATTGTAGAAAGAAAAAAAAAGAACATTATTTTCTAGCTAGTCATCTGTTCCAAGAACTTTTTTTTCTATTGCAGTGCCATAAGATAAGAATTGCTTTTTAAAAAGATTTATTTGCCTTTAACCGATTTTTGGTAACTCAGATCAAAGGCTTTCTATTGCCTGCCTGTTTTTTCTTCTTTTTTTTTTTAATGCATCTCAGGTGCTTTTGCATGACAGAATGACTAAATGGACCAGATTTTGTTTTTTGGGTTGTTTTTTTCTGACTTCGTTTTCTTAGCTTTAATCAGTTGCCTATTGATTTTTTTAAATTCTTCTCTTTGATCGTTTACTTTTTCTCTTTTTTAAAAATAGTTCTTTCGATGTATTAATATTTATCATACAAATTGAACTTATGAAGCACTAACCAAAAATAAAAAGTCAGATTTTTTAGCAATGTAGCAAGTAATTTATGAGCCGATTTCTCAAACCAACACTCAAGTTGCCTGAAACTAGTTTTCAGTTTTTGTTCTTTGTGTTTAAAAGTCAGTGTTTTGGTATTTCATGGTTTTGTATCCTGAGATTTTAACTTCTTATCTTTTAAATGACATAATATAGGGTTCAAAGAAAGAAATGCATATTTTTATGTATCACTTATAATGCTGAATTGTGGTGTTTTAAAAAGCGTCACACTATTTTTTTTTTAAAGTTTGGGTTAGTGTGTACTCGATCATTTTGTTTACACATTTGAACCAATTCGGTCGAATTTGTACTCACACAGCATGATTAAAGTACACAACCTTTGGCTACATTCGCCAGTGGAGGCATGTCGCTTGCAGCGGGGAATCGAAATTCCTGCTTATCGTCATGATGGCCGACGTCAAGTATATTGACGTGTCAGTGAACGATTTGCAATAATTTGCATTGATGAAGCCGCTGCTCATAGTGGAGGTAGTGTCATATGAGGGGAGCCATGAGTAATGGAAGAAGAAGTGATCTTGTTTGCATTGAATGTCTATTGGCAGCTCAACCACATGCAATGCAAATGCTCCAAGAACCTCAAGCATTATTCCAATATGACAACACCATACCTCATGCCCAAGACTCACAACAGGATTCTTTGCAACAGCATCGCATTAGAACTTTACCTTGACCGGCGTACAGTCCAGACCTCAACCCAATTGAGCATATGTGGGACGTTCTTGAGAGGTGCCTCAGGAACCCAGCTATCGTCCCTATGACCGTTAACGAACTTTTTCAAGCCCTGCAGGGAGAGTGGAGAGCCATTCCAGTGGAAACTCTTTGTTAATACATCAATTCTATGCCAAGGAGGTGTCAAGCAATAATAGACTCTAGTGTTGGCCATACACGTTATTGAATGTCAAATATCCTCTACCCAAAGACGGTAATTTCTACACTTCTGGTTTTTTAAAGCGTAAGTTTTCGTGAATAAATGTTGTGTACTCTCTACAACAGTCAGCTGGTATGAAGTTTGTACTTTTTAAAACGATGTGCCGCCTAGGCTAGCTCTGAAACATAGTAAATAAAAAATACGCGTTTCTTTTTTTGAAAACTGTATATTATGTTGTGTTTTTAACCAACTATTATTTAGGTAGTTTAAAAGTTATTCTCATTTCAAAGAGGCTGGTAAAGACAATGATTGTCATATAACGCTGCCATGGCTCTAAGAGTATCCTTTATCAAATGCCTATAGCTTCATCATTAGTTAATCAATTTGGCATCGTGTTGAAATTCTGTAGAATAAGCCCTCTTGTGATAAGCACAAACATCTTCATATATCCAAAACTTGACTTTGGCGGCGATTTGAGGAATTGGGCCACATATTTCCCTGCGCATGCTATAGCATGTTTTTGGAATGCATCAAGAAAGTCCAATTTTTGTTTTGGTTTTTGCTCTTATTTCTATGTGTTGTCTACTCTTTTACCTTATGACTTTTGATACGTTATTGAAAGTGTCCCATTTCCAAATTCCAACAGATTCATATTTTACAGGTATGAGAACATTGCTGAGTAGGTTGACGAACTTCTGTGTCAGTTCTGAAGGTGTATCCTCATGTGTGTTTTGTATGACTGCAAATGAATTTAAGAAAATAGCAACAAAAAAATACCCAATTAAAAAAAAAACAACAAAAAAAAACCCCAATCATGTCGCTAATGCATGATCTCTTCTGATACTAACAGCACCCTAGTTGAATGCATAAAGAACACCCCATTTGTGTTTGGCTTTTCCACACATTCCTGTCATACACCCAGAAGCAGCTGCTTTCTTTTCAGAGTTCACTTTAATTGACTTTCATGGTACTGGACTGGATGATTTCTTTACAAAATTGGACACCACTGGACATCTAGAAAATGTCTTTTTTTTTTTTTTGTCGTTCTTTTTTTTTTAGATTCTCACTCAAGCTGCTTTCAGATTGTGCAAGCCATATATATTTCGCTTAAGCATTTGTTTGTTTATATATTGGGGCTTATATTTGTCCTCTTTTACTTTTTTTCCCCACCTAAGTATTTAAAAAAAAACCGATGGTAATGTGAACAGGGTCAGAGGGGTTAAAAATTAAAAATTGGCAGGAAAAGAAATAAAATATTTCATCCATCCACCTAGCATGCTTTTAAATGACAAGTTTTTTCCCCCTCATTAAAAGGATGAGATCAAATCAAACCTGTCATTTTAAGTGCCTGGCTCATAACTTTCATGCGTTGCTTCATTTTTGCTCTTTGTGTCAGCTGTTCCTGCCAGCTTCTGTGACTTCAAATTTTTTTTTTTTTAAGCAAATTGATAGACATGCACTCACACACACACACACTTACACATGTGCATTTAAGATTTTTTAAATGTTGCTTTCTCATAGTACTATTCCATCATGTATGGGGTTTTGGAGATATACTTCAGAAATGTCAAGAAAATACTTGCCTGTTTCTCACACAGTATGATTAAATCATGTGACAAAATAAAATTGAGCTTTCAGTATATATAATGCCTCATGTTCAAGTGAAGGCCCATATTTTTCATTTTCTCAGTAGGAATATGTAACACATATGGTAAGGAAACTAAAAACAACAGCAGTGCTTTGCTTTTTATATGTTTGCTGATCAATGCACCAAAGTATACATGATTTTGACACCATCAGTGCCCAAAGAATGTTTATATTCAGAAATTTGTCAGTAAATCTGACACATCATTTTCAACTCTATAACAAGCAGTCTTTAACCTAGCTTATTAGCTTTTCACACTGTGGAATAAAGTGTCGTTTCATTACACATTAAGGAATACTTTCAAAAAAGCAATTGAAGCACAATTCATTCAATATTTGCATTTCTACAAAGTTAGATCTAATACAGATTAAGGAGTCTTTTTATTAGAAAGTTGATCATTCATCGAAGAGATTTTGAGCGATTTGGGCTTTAAAAATTTTACAAGTAAATTGAAATAAAGTAAGATGATATTTATAGAGTGCTCATACCCGCAATGTCACCATGCTCACAGCACTTCACCATGACATTTTACTTTCCTGGCTGACAGCAACTCAGAACAATCAGACGAGACTTCTTGGAGCAAAACATGGTTGCTACGCTTCCATCCTGACAAATGTAAGCATGGTCACGTCGGCAAAGAAAAGCCAGATCTAAAGGCTCTTCAGACATTCATTAATTGGAAAAGAACTGGAACAGTCAAATATGAGAAAGATATTGGAGTGACCATCGACAATAATTAAAATTTTGAAGCACACATTGTCGAGAAGGTAAAGAAATCAGCCTGAATTTTTACTAATGATTAGGAGAATTTTCCAACTCCTCGATGAAGAAACATTCATCCCTCTTTACAAAGCACTTGTACACACCCATTTGGATTTTACAAGCTCCATATGGGCACCACCCAGGGAGAGGCTTATCGATCTCATAGAGGGGGTCCAGGGAAGAGCAAAAAAGAAAAAGTAGCTTCCAGGGATAATAAAGGGATTAACAGACATTGGAAGGTTGCGGAGACTGAAATTACCAACACTCAGTTACGGAAGAGCATGGTGACATGATAGAAGTATACAAGATAGACAATGGTATTTATAATGAAAGGGTAAGGTGATTTATTAATCGGTCACATGATATGTCTGAGAGAAAAAAAACGCCACCAATTTATTTCACCAAAGAGCAAGATGAGACCTTTTAATATCTGGAAATACAGCTCAGATTCAAGAGTGGTACAACTGTGGAAAATTTACGCAATATTGTTATATGTACCAATTCATTAAACTACTTCAGGGGATGTCTGGATGGATTCTAGGACAAGAAAGAGATTATGTACAACACAAGAGCAAGAATCACTGCACACTGAAAGACAACTTTAATTTGGAGACTGGCAAAGAGGATCATTAGAGCCTGTGCTACACTAACCAAATCTTTCATATATATATATCATATATGTATGAGGGAGAAAATATTAAAGGAGTTATATTTGTGCACTAAAACAATCAATTTGTGATGTATTTGTGAACCATACAAGTGAGAAACAAATCAGAAACGTAGATCTACTTCAGTTTGTTATGTATTTAAAACTGTCCTTTTATCTCATGCAACACTGTGTCCTCTGATGGTCTTAGATAATTATGAAAATAATTACATGAAGATTTTCGTTGTTTTTTTTACAATGATTTGTGTATTCCTACCTTCAAAAGCCTGTTTAATTTTTTTCTTATTTAGCTTTGATGGCATTTTAAAACATCTAAGCTTGCTGCTACAGTAGACTGTGCAAAATGTCTGCTTTGGCCTACAGTAAAACATTTTATTAGATCATAATGATTGTATAACTCTTATTGTCTATTCCCACATATGCAATATGCTTGCTTGATGGATCAAAGTTAGTTAGCTAGTTATCCTCTGTCGTGTTCAGAGTTATCCTATGTCGTGTTCAGTGAGACATAAGGCCAACACTTGGAAACGCCAAAGTTCTCTGCCTTGAGCTTTCTTTCTGACCTCACCCTGAGCTTTCTTTCTGACCTCACCCCACGTTCATCCCCTCTGCCTGATGGATCAAAAAAGCTCTTAAATTATTTAATAATTAGATTTTTAAAATATGTGGCAGCATCTCATTTTTATGAGATTATCTATATGGTTGTGTAATAGATCAAAGCTGGGTCACCTTTATGGGAAATTTAAATGTGTACCCTTTAACTCACCCATCAGCTTTGGTGTTCTGGCATCTGATTTGTTCAATTTCTCCCCCATTTCTCACTTCTCTCCTGAAATATGTATATTCTCCTTGTGCAGTCAGTGAAAAATGACATCTCCATCCCTTTAACTCCAAGTCTGGAGGAACTTGGAAGGTAACAAATGTTCACCTTCACTGATTCTAGTTCTCAATACTTATTCTGACATGAGACAGAAATGAAAATGGTTTGTACAAAAGTAGTAAAATTAATTTTTTGGAGAACTTTGTTTATTTATTTTCTAAATCGAAGCTGTTCCAAATCTATTATAAGCAGTGCAAACAATTTTTTTGGATTTTTAAATGAAATTTTAAGTTCAAAATGTAATCTGTGCTACTAGATTATTATAATAGAACACTTTACAGGTTGCATAAAAATCTTTTTTGCAAGTTAAACATGTACATTTATTAAAAGAATACTTTATTTTTCATTACTCTGCTTTATGTAATACTTATTGAGCTTTTTTAAAATTTGGAGTATGCTAAGTATTTATAAAAAGGATCAAGTTTGCATGCTGCAGAGATGGAGACAATGACAGTAACCATAGTTGTACCTTCTAGATTCTATACTGGGATATTAGTGACCTTGTGCAGATAGGCTTGTAGTTACAATAATAAATATATAGATGGAAGAAGAAAGTATGTTGACTATCAACATGGGACTGACTGCCTAAGATTCCTTTCTCTAGATCCCAATCTGTTCAAAACCCCCCTTTCCTTGATAAACAAAATCTTTTCTATACATAATTGCCCTCTTACATTTGGTCTTACCTAAGATTTCACTCTCTAGATCCCAATTTGTTCAAAAACCTCCCTTTCCTTGTTAAACAAAATCTTTTCTATACATAATTGCCCTCTAACATTTCATCCAGCCTAAGATTTCACTCTCTAGATCCCAGTCTGTTCAAAACTCCCCTCGTTAAACAAAATCTTTTCCATACATAATTGCCCTCTGACATTTCATCCTATCTAAGATTTCACTCTCTAGATCCCAGTCTGTTCAAAACTCCCCTTTCCTTGATAAACAAAATCTTTTCTATACATAATTGCCCTCTAACATTTCATCCTGTCTGCCTTGTAGCCTACTGGTTTCATTTCAGAGAGCGAGATGAGACCGTTTCATCCATTTTTGTGAGGCTTTTGAAGAAAATTTTTCTCTCAATTTTATTTTCATCATAGTAAATATCATGGGCAGGTTGTTGCTACTCATTGAGGACAATTGAATTGTCTTTTGGTCAAAGCTTGTTCGGTCAAGGTGTAAATTTTACAATGAGCTGCTGCCAGCGTCCAGCCTTAACAAAGAGAATGGTCACTCAGAGATCATGCCTATGGTTTACTGTTTTTCACTTCCTAGCTGTCAACAGTCAGACTCTAAAGTTGACAAGTGCTTCTTCAATCTTCCCATAAATGACCCTAGAGAAAATTTTAATTGATGTGCCATGTAAGTTGAGTGTAATTTTATAGTTGAAAAGGTGACTTAAGCCTGTTTCAAGTCTTGCTTGTAAATAACATCTTTTCTTCAGGCAGTATTTGAAATGTAATGCAAATCTATGAGGTGCTTTTTGATTTACATGAAAGAAAGTTTCTGCTCTTTAGATCTGACTATGGAAATGCCTTCCTTCTGTCTCTCATATGTCAGTGAGATAAGGATGAAGACTTTATTCATTTTCTGGAAAGCCTTTTGAAATAATTCATTTCTCATTTTATGGGTCACTCCCCTCCCAACCACACACCCCCACCACCCCATTTAGTATCCCTAACATTTCAGTTCATCTTACTTCTCCGATTTCCATTTTTTCCAGCTGTGGGATCTCGGGCAGTCAGTACTGTCTTAATATTCCATTGTCTCTTTAATTTGTCCCCTTTCTTTTCCTTGGATTGTTTTGATACAAGAAATTATAATTACAAACATACACCAACATTGATTGTTTGACTTTTCAGTTATAAACTGCCAGTAGCTTACATTAATTGTAAATATAACATACCGACTGTTTAAATCGGACTGACTAACCCTTTTTGTTCTTAATCTTATCGCCTGGTTCTCATTAGATTCAATTGGATTTGTCTTAGTTTCAAGCCCTTGCCTTGTTTGCAAATCTATCTTATATTGGATGACCTGTGCATATTTTTGTTCTCAAATATGCCCTCTTTCTTATATTGTAATAGGAGTAAAGGCCTGTGAACCAGAAGTGTTTGATGCCTGGGTCATTGCTTCAGAATCTTGTGCTTTTCATCCCATGGGAGCGAAATATTACAGAGATGTCTTACCAGGTACCTTTTTGGCTGCCTTTTATGCCTGTGAAGTGGATGTCACTAAATGCAGGGACCCAAAATCAAAATGGTGGGATTGTATACATTTCACATTTGACATGTTGTTATTGTTGTTTTGCAAGCAGCGCTTTGGCTGAAGCCCTTTGGCTTTGTGTCAAATAATCTATATGTTGGTTTTTTTGGGTTGTGTAAGGTCTAAGTAGAGCATGTTGCAGCTGGTGGGGAGGATGCTAAGGGGATTCTGGATGTTATGTATGCAGTGGTCTATTCTGATTTTCTCTGAATAGTGTTTGTACAATATGAAAAGTACTCTGTGTAGTATAGTACAAACATGCTCTTCATTTGCAATAATTGCTTTTCACCTCTCTGATGCAGTAACTATAAAGCATTACCCATGATTTTCAAATCTACATCTACCAATTTGTTAAAAATTAGTAAAGAAGCGTAAGATATCCATGGTGCCATTCATGAACAAAAAGTTGAAGATAAGTGATAAGAAGTGATCTTATAACATGATACTTAAGGGACTGTTGCCTCGGACTTGGGTATGCATAACCGCAACTTTGCTTAAATTCAGCTTATGATCCAGGTCTTTGAGTGTTGATTTTAAACAGACTTCACTACATGTCATAAAGGAAGGTTTTGCATTTCATAAATAAACATTTTAAATGCATATACAAGAAAGGTATCAACAGATTTATATTGTTAGCAAATTCAATTTCCATCTGAAATCATCGAAATAAAAGGTGCTACTTGTTATTGGTACAGAGCTCTCCTTGTTATCTGATTTTTTGTCTTTTTTTTTTCCTGTCCTTTAGGTGAAATTTTGGAAATTAACAGAAATGGGATCTTTTCACGGGCCATTGTTCCCCGTCCCAACCACAAGCCACCAGCCTTCTGCATTTTTGAATATGTGTACTTTGCTCGTGCAGACTCAATGTTAGAAGGTATCAGCTGAACTCTTTTCCTCTTAGAGGTTTTCCATTTTTTTCCAGAGGGCCATAACAAAAAGAAAGAAACTGCTTCGATTAGTGTTAAAAAAAAAGAAACAGTTTAAAAGGAACATGACATGGGCTATAAATAAGGCATCAAGTCGAAGAAAATGCAGGCCGTATGAAATTCCACGTAAGACTTTTAAGTCATGTTTTTCAGAGAAAAATTTATTCCCTCATTGTGCATGTGTATGTAATTGATCTATCATGCTATCGTATTATGCTACCGTATGGTTTTCCATATGCATTATAATTTTAACAAGGCTGTGATGCACAAAAATAATTGCTCCATGAATAAAGGTTTTACGTTGAATTGAACAGATACTCCATAATTGCATTTGAATTTACCTTTGTTCTAGGACAAATGGTCTCATCTGTGAGGAGACGATGTGGCCGTGAGCTGGCTAAAGAGTGGCCTGCTGATGTGGATCTAGTAAGCACTGTGCCAGAATCTGCAAATCCAGCCGCTATGGAGTATGCAAAAATGGTACTGTTTGTTTTTCTGTTTTTTGACCGGAATGGTGGTTTGTTGATTTTTTGACTTAGAGTAAATAACAAATTCAGTTTCATTTTCAACCCCGGCCTTTAACTCACTTAATATGCGTCCCGATAATGACTCGGAATCGTCCGTCAGTCGCCGTTGACTGATTCCGATGCCTCATCGGAACACACTTTCCAAATTTTTTAAAAGGAGAATGCGTAACGAGAGCATGTCAAAATCCATCTTCAATGCTAGATCTACCTTTTATTTCTTTTCATTTGAAATTTCAAGGAAATCGGACGGATAGTTTTTATTCTGTGCACTTTTTTGTCACATGACTTGAGTGGCCGATTTAGAAAAAGATGGCGCACCTAGGAAACTTTGTGGAAACATTTTCGAAGCGATCCAATGTCAATATGCTGTACAAATACTGATAGTGAATCAAATAGGCCTTTTTCTGACGCCCCTGATCCCGATTTTGTACCAAATGAAAGAGGTGTGTCTAATAATACACCTTTGGTGACCTTATTCGCTACAACTGAGTCATTACGAGCCCTTGCTGGTCCGTCGTTCTCTAGATCTAGATCTACTTCTACCTCAAGTCAAACGAGCGACGTTTGCCACTCTGATAGACCTAGATATCTAATATCTACATCTAGCGTCAGCCAAGATATTTTTCAAAAAGTAGGCAGTGACGTGGACTCTTCTGATAAAAATAGTGATCCAGACGATCCCGAAGGGAATAGCGCTAGGACTACTGACGATGAAACTGAAACTAACGAAGTGTCAGCTGACATAAACAGTCACAGATCTGCCTGGTGATGGCAAGAAGAGCCTTTTCTATTGTGTTTTCTAGTTTCATGCATTCCTAACAATCGCTCAAAAAGAAACCAACATCATTTGAAAATTTTTTATATTTTTATTTGGAGTTTATTACGGCATGTGCCATGTTCAAGAGATTTTTGAAAAAGTTCAAAACTATTACAAGTTAAAAAATTGTACTAAACAAAACTTACAATGGTATAACATTTGTGTTTATTGTTTTTGACTGAGAATGAGTGGAATCTTTTTATGTCCAAATTTGATGTAAATCAAACAATTAGGAGTGGAAATAAGATTTTTTGAAGAAAAAAAAACCAAAGCCCCAATCTGCAATGGTTACGAAGTTGCTAAAGCCCAGTACTCAGTGAGTAAAGAGAATGAGATTTTTTTTAACTGATGAAAACTACCAAAATGATGGACATCTCCTCTGAAAAAATTTGAGGTGGTCAGATGAAAATAAGAGCAATTTGATAATTAGATTGTGCAATGGGGCCGAAAAATGATTTTGAAGAGATTTTCATTTACCACATTGTTTGTGCAATGGCCTTTACATCTTGGTATTGCAGTGAATTCCAGTTGAAAAGCGCATTATTTATAAGATCTGATCGCCAGAAAACAAAGTATGCAGTACTGGAAGAAGCAGGAGTAACAATAAGACAAAGACAACTGAAGTTTTAAGGTAATATAAATCGACATAAGGAACTTGAACATCTAGCCCTGACTGGAAAATTGAGGGGGCAAGAAGTAGGGGCTGGCAAAGAGTGATGTATTTGGAGAGCTTAAATCACCGGATGACAAACAAAAAGCAGAAAAATAATAGCATGAACTTCCTGAGATTGTCTGAACAGAGAAGTGAATGGCATGTCATGTTCGCCAATGTCTGTCTCAGACCTGGTACTTGATGATGATGACACCAGTATATGAAACATTAAACTCAACAAGCCCATCTCATTATAAAAGATCTCTTGAATCAGTGCAGGCTCAAAAGGAGCTTGCGTTCTATGAAATGTAAGCTTATCTTTGGTATGACTATAATGCCTCTAGAATTAAATTAATCATTTGTCGATTTGGCCCCACATTAATGTAGCTGATGAGCGTGATGTCACTACAGTGAAAACTTGTTGTTTGCTGGCAGCAATGGCCAGCCAAGTCGGATTTCAGATTAGTTATAACAAGACCAAGATAATGAAATTCCCTGGAGCAGCCAGTAGAGACGTCCATCTAGAGGAAAGGCAGTCGAAGAAGTCAACCACCTCAAATACCTGGAAAGTTGCATTGACAATGAAAGGGACGTCAAGAAGAGGTTAACACATGGATTGCCTGGAAGAGCCTCAACAAAATATGGACCAGCAAATCATCTCCCTGAAAGCTAAAATGAGACTTTATCCAATGTCCTTTGTGAGCTTACATATGTGGAGCAGAGAGTCGGAAAATAACAAAAGAAATTGAAAGGCAACTGTTTAAGACAAATGTCTTAAAAGATACTGTACATTTAGATGGAATGACTTTTAAGGCCACTGCAGAAATAAGGAAATCAGTGAAATACATAAAACGTGAACTACTAACTATAAAGATGGATGGAGACATTATGTTTTGGGTCTTACCCTTCTCTTCAGACGGTACAAAAAGACAAGCAGTCGAAACAATTACATAAACATGAATGGTGGAAAAACCAACTTTCTTCCTTAAGAAGAAAGAGAAATATTTGAAGTCAATTAATATATTACCTGTATTAGGTAGCTTCAAAAGCCAACTTAAAAAATCAAGACTAATTAATAATGAATAATTTATAATATTAATAACAAATAGTAATGTTGACTTTGAACATGCTAAACTCACCTTTTTACAATGGGATTTGGTACATCCTGATAGGTTTAATGCACTTTGTGAATCCTTTAGTATTATTAAGATCACAGTTGTAATTTCATTTCAATTTCTTAATTTTTCAGTTGGATATACCATACATGGATGTATTGAATAAAAACAGATACGTTGGGAGAACTTTTATCCAGAATTCTACACGACTTCGGAAACTTGGAGTGATAAAGAAGTTTGGCCCCCTGGTAGATAATTTTAGAGGCAAGAAAATAGTGATTGTGGATGACTCTATTGTCAGAGGAAATACGATGGGGGCAGTAGTGAGGATGCTAAAGCACAGTGGTGCCAAAGAGGTAAGATTTATTCAGTAGAAACAAATTTGTGTCCATACTGCCAGGAATAACTGACTTTCAAGGTTTTATATTTTTCTGAAATTCCCATGGAACTGTAAGGATAGTATTCAGACTCTGATATTACATAAGATAGAAGAGCCCAAGTGGGAAGAAGAGTAAAATGCATGAATCAATTGAAGACTCTGATATTACATAAAATGGAAGAGCCCGAGTGGGAAGAAGAGTAAATTGCATGAATCAATGGAAGGACTCATAGAGATGGCAACAGATGATGGGAGCAGTGGTGGAGTTGCTAAAACACAGTGGTGCCAAAGAGGTAAGATATATTTGGTATATTTGTGTGGAACTCCCCTGTAACTGTAAGGATAGTTGATATTACATAAGATGTAAACGCCAGAATGCATAGAAGAGTCAAATCAAAGGAAGGGCTCCTAGACATGGCAACAGGCGATGGGGATAGTGGTGAGGTTGCTAAAGAGCAAAGAGGTAACATATATTCCGTAGCATCAAATTTGTGTCCAGATTGCAGACTTTGATATTACATAGGATGTAGGAGTTGATTTATATGAGATATGCTTTTCATCTTGCAAATCATGCTTGACAAAATCAATAACAGCAATACGGAAGCTTTCATCACTTTCATT
>JAOWAY010081105.1:0-11334 GCA_028565895.1 Goniobranchus geometricus
AAATGTACGGGTTTAATAAAGAAACAAAACTAGCAAAGCCTAATAGGGATCACTGATACATCTGTATATGTAGGCAGCTGTAAGATTTTTTCCATGATACATCTTGAGGAGGAAGAAAACAAACAACGCAGGACTAGTAGGTACCACAAGTGAAAAATTCAAAGTAATAGAAAAGAAATGAAATGACTATTTTCATTTAATACTCACAGAGACAGAGAAAACAAAAAAAAAAATTATAAAAATCCATAAATAAACAAGAAAGTTATGAATTTTTAAAGTTTTATTGACTTAGAAAAATGTCGCTGTTCACGCAGCATAATGCGAAAGGGCAACTTTGCACAGTCAAAACTTAAAAATGCAGTCATAGGAACATGGAAACAGTACATTAACTTGCAGAAAAGTATCCATATTGTAACATTAAACAATTTGAAATCATTATCTACATAAATATAAAATTTACAAAGCTTCAAAATTGGTCAAAATCACCCAATTCTGACGAAAACTGTGTCAGATATCGCAACAAATGCTTCAAGTCCCATATTTTAAGGTCTGGTGGAGAGAAAAGTAGTTACGCTAAGGGGTCTAAATTGTTTTTGTACTTTAATTACCATATACACTACAAGCCTAATTTTTTTCTGGGTTGTCAGGTATCAGCTAAGAAAGCTGTAAGAGACTAAAGCCTGGTCCAAAGCCAAAAAATGCTCTACGGAAGAAAATTCTCGAAAACGAGCAGAATCCATGAAAGTTAGCAGAAAGAAAAAATCATAGAAAATCAACCCTTGAAGCTAGAGACTTGATTGTTATATCAAATTAAAGCTTATTTCTCCAGCTTTCTCATGGAATTAAGCAAAATGATGACATTTATCTCAAAACTACCTTATTTTGAAAAATTAACCAAGTACATGAGCAAAAATGTTCATTGGAATGATATGGGCAATGAAAAAAATTGTGAAAAATCAATGACCTAAGATACAGACATGGCCCTCATATGAAATTAAAGCTTATTTTAAGTGCTATTTGCTGAAATCCAACATAAAGCTCTAAAACTCCAAATAACATTGACTACTGTTGTTAAAACAATTTATAATTCACTTGAAAAAATCGATTATTGAAAAAGCAAAATTAGTTTACAAGAGAAAAATTCTTTTACTGATAACATCATATACCATGAGCAAAAAATCTACCTCACAAATACAGCAATTTGCAGCTTATGTTATAAGCTATTTAATAATTCTGCAGCAAAATTCCTCAATTTTCATAAATACCACATTATAATTGACATATATATATATTATGATGTAATTATATATCAGTAAGTACAAACTGACCTCTGCAATAAAAATGACATGAGAAAACTATCATTGCACTTACACATCATATGTCCAACAAAAACTGACACAAATACAAGGCATAATCAAAATGCATTGAATAATTATACATGACGGATTAGACATTTAGCAGAGCACTCAACAATGATGATTTACGAGATTCTACTTGTCACATCTACTTTAAGATAACAGTTGCCATGCCAGGATGTGACAAAGATTACTACGAAAAAAAAAAATTATATATACATATTAATAAACTAAGTGTCACTTAATGAATAATCTCGAGTAAAAGTAAAAGGTGCTTTGACTTTGACAAAGCCAGTAAATTGACTGCAGTAATCAATCCCCTATCATGACATGTTCCCCTCCTTTGGGCTAAGACAAAAAAAAAAGATTTTTAATGCTAGCTTCGCTGTCCCAAACATAGCCATGCCGGGTAAAATTACTGACAACAATAACATCAAGTCAGGAAAAAACAACAAAAGGCAAACAAAATTTTACAATGTCATTCAACAATCATGACTAGTACCAGCAGGCCCAGAATTAGTGTCAGCAAGGCAGGAAAGCAATCTTTCATACAAAACTTTCTTATTCCCTACCATAGAAATTTTTTCTCCTCTTACCAAAGTCCGAAATCTTATTTGATCTTTGAGTTTTCTTAAAGCTTTCGGTCCAGAGTAGAGAGCATCTAAATCGTCTTTGTTATCAACCAATGATCCATGGTTCATAACAGCTTCGATCGCAGCAAGTTTCCTCTCCTTCAGCTTCACATCTCTTGCATCCTTCTCTTTTTTATGAGCAATTAATTTGTGATTCACCTTTCTCGTGACTGCTCTCGTTTCATCTCTGTGCCTCTGTCTCCATTCTGGGCCAAACTTGATTGCCTTGTTGAGTAACTTTTGAGACATCTTTGGGCTCTGCTTCCTTAACCAGCTGGCAGTTTTATTATGTTTCCACATATTTGCTGTGGTTCTTATGTGGAGAGAAGCATTTCTTCTTTTCTGCATACAAAAATCTAAGTCGCCAAACAGGCGTTCGCCAACAAGGTTGGTTAGAGGGCACTGGCTAAGAATTGCTTTGACACTTTCATCCAAAATATTCTCATCAAAAAAGCCCCCATCTAAAAAATCTGACAACTGTCGTCTAATGGCATCTTCACATTTTTCAATAACAGCATTAAGACAATTCTTAAATGAAGACATGTCATAGGCCTCAGAATGAAAATAGGTGTCTAAAACTGCCTTGTCGCCTTCTTTTGCTTTGAAATCATCAAATACAGATGTTGCTGCAGATGGTTTAAAGTCAGAAGAACCCCAAATACCCAAAACTGCTTTCATCTTCTTGACATAATTTGAAAATTCAGAATAATTTGTATTACTTGTAACTAACAACCAATATGGTTGTGTGAAAAAAATATGCATGAATGAAATGACAGCAATTGAATTTATGATCCTTTCATCATTCAAATCTGCTAAGACTGACTGAAGTTTGCGATTAGTGTGAGAAACATAATCTGAAAGGAAACTTATAATATCATCTTTATGTTTCAACACTGCAGTGGCATTCTGAAATAAGTTGTTGAATCGATTAGATCGGTAACTGCAGAATGTTGACTTTTTCCCATGTGCAGACATATGTGTTATCCACTCTTTCCGACAACCAGATTTCTCATCGCAACGAGGTCCCAATACTTCTGCTGACAAACGAACCAGCCTCACTGCAGCACTTTCCCCCTTATTATCCCAGTTAGTAAATGCAGATTTGGCATCCCTCCCCAGCTTTCCACCTGTTTCTACAAGACCCTCCTCCATGTTTAGCACACTATCTTGAACAGCTGTTGACAAAGCCAGTAAAAAATGTGCATTGCAGTAAATAAAATGGGTTGTGGAATCTTCCCCCAAAAAGTTATTTTTGTAAGCAGCCATCTTGGCATCAAATGCTTTACAAACAGCAGCCCTGTCAGACAAAAGGCATTTCATCTTTTTTATTATCTCCTTTAAGAATTCGTTTTCATCCATATTGGGCTGATCTAGACTATATACATCATATAAATCTCTAAAACTACTGATGCACTTCTCTAAAAGAGTTTCAGAGTCATCTGAAGCAATTTCAGAAAAACCCAAAGAAAGCACTTTCCCATTGGACAAATGCAAATGTTGTTCTAAATAATGGGTCTTGTCCCGGCTTGTGCCATCATGAGCATAAGTAAAAAATTCACAATTCTTGATCTCTTCAACTACTTGCTGTTTTCCTATAATGTGAGCTTCATTACTGAAATTAAGAGATGAGGAATTAGATGGCAAGTCCGAAAGTGAATGGTCCTTTTTAAACAAATTATTCACAGCAGTAGCAATAAATTTTGAACAGTTAGAATCGGCCACATTACCCTCACCTTGAAGGTCATAAAATGTTTTTCGAAGGTCATCAGAATATCTGTGGCTACTTCCATCTTCTCGTAATTTAATTTCACTGCAATCTGCATCTGCCATTAACATTTTTGACATCTCTGAGTTTTCCTCTTTTTGCTTTTCGTAATTACACTTATGTTTACTTTTCATCGTTTGTTCTGTTTTCAATTTCTTTATGAGTTCACCAACCTTTATCTCCAGTAAATTGCATCCATCATCAACATCTTTTTTATTTTCTTGTATTTCCTCAATCTTGCGCTTCAAAATATGATTTTGCTTGTACACCTTGGTTTTTTTAAAACTTTCAATTTCTTCTGTATAAATAATATTTTGGGCTTTTTCCTTTTTCAACTCCTTTCTCAAACAATTCAATTCATTCTCTGAACTCTGATTTTTAGCTGTCACAACTTGCAAATCAGCAATAATATGATCTTTGATGGAAATTTCTTTCTTTAGCTGTTCATTTTCTGAAATTAAAGAATCATTGTTTTTTTCAAGCTCTCTTATTTGATTGTCTTTGTCAGAGATGATTTTACTTTTCTGTGAGCAAAACTGACATGAATTGCTATCCAGATTTTCTGTCTCTTGGACTTTCCCAATGAAAAGATCTTTCAAAAAATTGTTTAGTTCAATTTTTTTGTATCTCGGAAAATGTTTATATTTACTCAGTGTGGATTTAACTTTAGTTTTTAACTGAGACTCTGTCAATTTTTGGGATGCCTTACTTAACCTGCATATCCACTTTCTTACAAATATGGGAGTTTCTTTTCCTTGAGCTCTGAAGTGGTCGAGTGCAACTATGACCTCATTTGGCACATCATCCAAGGGAGGTTGACTGTATGGTTCATTATGGACGAGATGAAGCCGATTCAGGTTCAGCGAAGCAAGAGGGGGAGACAGGGCTTGGAAATCGTATCGTTCTTCTAGCAGTGTTAGGGCCCCATCTTCAGACAGCTTGGAGCAGGAGTCGAGGAGAAAATTCACCCTGTGGTATATCCGACTCTCTGAAACCGTCACTGTGCTTGGAACCAATTTTTGTAGCCACAACTTCATCTAAAGAAAGAATCGAAAATACAAAAGAGGTTTCATTCAAGGGAAAGAAGCAGACTGATATGACTTTCAATTTTACATTCATCTTACACTCCATTAGTAATGTCTGATGTGCATGTTACGTCCTGGGAGCAGACTATGAGAAAAAAAAATTATAGGCACATGTTGAAAATAACATGTAATCTGCTTGAAGATATGATTTTTTCTTCTTCTAAAAATAAATCTGTCGTATAATACAGTTTGTGTATTGAACCACCATAAAATCTTAGGAAAGTGTCTTTCCATTTGACATACCGGTACATGGGTCATTCTGTCTCAATCCCGCTTTAGTCTTTTCCCCTTCCCCCTCTGATTCTCCGCCTCCCTCACCTCCTTCTCTCTCTTCCCAGCCTTCTCTCTCCCCCATTTTCTCTCACTCTCAGTCTCCCTCGATACAAATCGATGGATCGATTTTCTTATCCCTTAACACCCTTGTTCTTTGGATTTGAAATCGTGTGATAATTACCTGGGCAAAGGAAGCATTTGCTTCTTCCTTCAAGAAGAAAAGATGCAACAGCAGCCAGTTTGTCACTGAGAAAACAGGTGATAGCTTGGGTCGTCTTCCCCTTCTACACATCAGAAAATGTTTCTGAAGGACCCTATAGACATCATCATCTGAAAAAGCCAATTAAAAGTTGTAAAAAAAAATAAAAATTAATTACGAGATGACTGTAGGACACAGATTGGGAGGTGATAGTGCTGTTGAACAAGCATTAACACAAACACACACACACACACACAAAGGAGGGGATTCACAATAGGGGTATGGTAGAAACATATTTTACTTTTTTACTTACAATGTGTTAATATGCTATAAAGTGCAGATCTACATGTAATTCTATAACTTTATTATTATTATCACTGATTGTTAACTTACCCCATATAAGTATTATTATTATCAGTGCAGCATTTTCTAGCTATATAGTTGTTTTACCACTAATTCTAATACTAATAGTACGCTAATAATGTAAGCCTTTAGATCTCCAGATCTTGACAGTTCTAGAACTGGAGCTTTGCAAAATATATTTCAGATACTGAAAATATAGGCTACAGTTTTAATATTGTTAAATGATAGGCCTATAGAGATAAATGTGTAGCCTTATCACTAGCCTTCTGTACAGTGGGTATCTCCACCATATCCCACCCGCCCACCGTTGCACATCGTCCTAACTAGGCCAAGTAATGGCTGTTCCCGGTATTGATATCCCCCACCGTGGGCAACCCTCTAATTTAGCTTTTTATTTTTTTCTTGAGCACATAAAAGCAGAATGGTCCTAAATGAAACTTTTAAATATCTTAACTCACCAAGTAATGTCTTCAGTTGTGTCTTAGACAGGAATACGTTCCCAGGAATAGTGGCGTCCGATGTGATGCTACCGGCTGATTCGCTGGGTCCTTGTGGTGGCTCGTTCTCCGCCATTGCTGTCGAGTGGGCAAGTCGAAATGGTCCACTTCAAAATTTCTGTGGTCAATTACGTCCCCGGGAAAGAAAGATACAATCTTTTATGGCCATGATTGAATTCTATAAGGATAGACCTTTCTTTGGATATATTGCTTTCCTTGATACGATCGTCAAAACCGTCATTTTTTCTTTGAAGAACTGTGCATCGCGAATATTTCCTCCGATTCCACGGCCATTACAAAGAATATCAAGGGAAGTGATGCATTAGAATAAAGAGGAATTACTCCCCTTTAAAATGATGTCATGGTTATTTTTGTACGACTTTTCACGGCCTCGGAATTCACGAATTAAGAAAGTGAGGTCGGCGCGACTTGGCGTTCCTCTGACCGCGAGGTTGAAAGAACTGCGCTAATGAGCTCTAAAACAAAGCCCTCAATAAAATACTTCTAAACCACACATATTTTCGAAACACACACAGTCAAACGGACAGATTTTGAGCTTTTGAAAGATCTTTGTTTCAAGGAAAACCATTACATATGAGCAAAGATATGAGAACGGGAAAGAATCGATCTACCGACAACTTTTGCTAGCCTCCGAGTTTTTCCACCGGCCCAAAGCGAGCGCTTGTGGTACCTAGTACTAGTCGAAGCAGGAGTAGAAAGATCATTGCTAAAAACAATCAGATAAAGACAACTGAAGTTTTTAGGTCATATAAATCAACATAGGGAACTTAAAACATCTAGCCCTGACTGGAAAAATTGAGGAGGGAAGAAGTGCAAGCAGGCGCAGAGTGACATATTTAAATCACTGGATGACAAACAAAAAGCAGAAAAACAATAGCATGAACTTCCTGAGATTGAACAGAGAAGTGAATGGCTTGTCATGGTCACCAATGTCTGTTTCAGACCTGGTACTTGATGATGCAAGGCTCTCATATTTTTTTTCTTGTGGTGGATTTTAAAGCTGTTCTCACCAGGTCTTGGAAACTCTCTTAATTCACGTCAATGTATTGTATTAGTGAGATCTTATAACTCACTAATTAATACCTAACAAAGTATCATTGAATTGAGTTTAGATTAAATCATTTTTTTTCGAGACCTATCAAGTAATGGTTGACGTATTTAGAGGCAATATTTAGATCTTAGGCTGAGGTTGTAAAAAGGCTGTCTTTTAAATCCTTTGTGAATAAACATAAATGATTTGACTTTGCTCCTGGTGATCGACACGCTAAATTGAGCATGTTCAAATTTCAAACTCACTACCTTACCCAATTGTTCGCAGTTCTTCACAGCCCAGGCATAGGCATAGAAACATTCTTCCAGGGCCCTTGGGAAAGGCATTTCTGGTGACAAGGAGTAATCTATAGACAGGATGGGTACGTTGAATACATGGGCCCAGTCTCGCAAGTACACCTAAAGCAAGGCAGGAAAAAACATTCGCAAAATTAAATTCAGCAAACATCTTTAACAATTGAAGAAAAAAATCATCTAAAGTAATTTTAGGTGTAACGCCATCTCATTAATTGTGTACAAAGCAAACCCCTAAAAGCCTCCTACATGTCAACTTTGTTCTACCCTTCATTGTCAATTATATTCTTCTAGCTGGTATACACAGCCTTGCCCGTGGTTTGGATCTAGATGTAGATGTAGATGTAGATCTAGACAGGACTATATCAAGATCATTCTCGGTCTCTAGATCTAATCTAGATTCGAGGTCTATTTGATGGATCAAGCAAACGTTCAATAGGGCCTAGATCTAGTGCACGGAATGGCTCCGGCCATTCACTTCCGTTTAAAGCTCTAATTGTCAGTTTTTACCGAAATAAACAATGTGTTTTGCAAAGTGAGCATATTTGAGCTCAATACGGGTAAAATGAAAGGCACCATGGCACACAAGGTTTTTTCTAATGAATTCAAAAAAAAAAAAAAAAAGCTAAAAAATCCGTCCAGTATCAACGGAGGAGTTCACCTAACAGTGGCGGCCTAAACACTCTTATAATTAAGATTTGACATGAAATTGAATAAATCAAGTCCAAACTTCTTCCCTTCCAAACGTTCCATCAAATAAAAATGCAGCCTCATCATCATGTGCCATGCTTCACTGGGTCAGCGATAATAGATTTACATTCCTTTTCATCTATCCTCTGAATCACGTGTGCGTTCTTCCTGGTCTCTGGCTGTTGAAAGAAATCGTCCCTTATCCAGGGATGTTACCACCATGATGAGCAAAATTTGCCTAAACTTTTTCGACATACAGAAGTGTATGTTTTCGCCATAATGCTATTTCGGATAGGCAAAAAGTAATGCACAGTACTTCTATCCTGACCAAACTACTTCATCAAATGATGTCACATTTGGCACAATGATGCATTAACATGTCCTCTCAAACCCAAATACTGAAATTAACACCTGCTTCAAGGGAAGGAGGGATGATGGGTCTTGAGGGCCATTTTCACTTTTTTCAAAGATACAAGATTTAATCACGTTGACGGGATTAAGTGGCCTCAAATCAGTGGGAAAATGTAAAAAAAAAAAAAGACATTTGACTTTCTGGTTGTTATGGCAACGGTCGCCATCTTGAATTTCAAACTCTAAAATTAGTCCATCTACTCTGTAATATCACATGCTACGAAATGAAAACTTTTCAAGCGGTTCCCTAATAAGCTGTACTAAAACTAGATAAAGCAACTTTTGCATTATGGCATCTATTACAGTCTTGAAAAAATAATAAAAGTAATCAAATATTCTGTGTACTTGAGCATTGTTTTTTGGGCGATTATGGCGCCAAAAAACGAAAGATAACAAAAAGTTCAATTGTCTCTCTTCTACTTTTTCGTTTGGCTTTGAGCTTTATGTGTACTGATTTTTACATTGATTGGTCAAGAAATAAGGGAGGATAATGCAAAATGGTGATAAAAAAATACATTTTGCGAAAACAGCCAATGACAGTTTCATAAGAAAAATGTACTGAAAAAAACAACAACACTGAAGCAGTCTGATGAAATTCAAAACATCCCTTCTAGGTATGCAGGACCACCCTCATCTGCTCCTTTTTCCTGTCTGTATCTCCCCTTGGCTAATCTGCGGTTTGTTTTTCTCTTCTTCCCTTTCCTCTGTTATTCCAGCATACTTTACAGTTTTTTCATCTCTCTCCTTTCACAATGCCTGGCACCATATGGTCTGACGAGGGCGCTCAGGCTTGAGGAGTAGTGTTGGGAAAAACAGTGCTTGCAATGTTGTGCAACCATGACAGACTTTGAAGCGGGTGTTGTCTACTGTTCATGAGAAGACATTTTGTCGGTTTTGTCCTGTTTTGCGGCTACCCTACCTCATATGAAGACATTTCCTGAGGTCAAAAGTGGCCTGGAGAACTAAGAAGAAATGATGTGGGGAATGGAAAAGCAAAAAACCTGAAAATCGAAAACTTGAGTCAAATATGTGATTTTTAGGGTCTCGTTATTGCAACCACACCCCCTTTAAACTTTTGGGGATCTGACGTGGTTACAAAATGGTCGCCTACTTGGAAAGCCATCAAAAACAACTTGAGATTTTTGAATTCCTCGGCAGGAAGATGAAACTCCCAATAACATTCATAAAAAGTTTAGAAATATTCACAAAGATAATGCCTTATATTTCAGCAATATGTAAATATGTACACATGCATAAAACACATGTCACAAAGAGAGTCATGAGCTATTCCAAATGCTGTCTGATAAGTGTCGTTCTGAAAGTCCATCAGTTAATGTCAACACTGCCAATAGACAGAAAGCATATCAATAGGTCAGGGAAAATTGGTGGATTTCAGCTGATAATGCTGATTAAGAGTTGGATGTAAGCCATGGAAGCACATTGCCGAATAGAATCGCTTGGATATTCAAAGGTTAATGCTCAGTTGATACCAAAACAACTAAATCCACTTGCAGTCGAGTCACTCCAATCATCTTAATGCCCAGTGGTACCTAAGCAACTGCCATCCGATCAAGGGATGAGAAAAATGGACTGCTGTACTTTATTGACAGGTATTGAATCCGTCTTATGCAGAATCTTTATGGGCGATGAAACATGGATTCATCATTATCTTCAGACATTCACCTTTGGCCCCTTGAAAAAAAGCACTAACAGGTCAATATTTTGAAGAGGACAAAGACTTCAAAACTGCTGTTAAAACTTGGTAAAATCTGCAGCATATAACCTTTTATGAAGCAGGTGTAGATACCTTCACTCAAATGTGAATGGCAATGATTGAACTCGAGGAACTTATTCTTGAGATCCTTGGCTTCAATTTGAGGTAAGAAACACTGTGTCATTAGGTCAAATATCGTTTGAGCTACACATCCCCCTGCATTACTTTTTAACAGCTCCTTTACCTTCAAATGTAAATTGCTTGATGAAACTTAAAGGAAGAAAAAATATTCACAGTCAATGATGCCTGTTGCGTACTAGGCAGAATATGATCTAGATCTTGTTCAAAAGTAGGTCCTGACAATCAATACATGCTAGATCTAGAATCCAAAAATAGATATCTCGACCTAGATCTCGATTGGCAACTAAATTCTCAAATACAAGCCTAGATCTACTTCATTTAGACTATTCTTAGCTCAGTTTTGTAAAGATTCTAGATCCAGATAATATATAAATCTATATTCAAGTGGACGTAAACTAGTTTAATCCTAATCTAGAGTAGATCTATGGTCTAGATCTAGATCTCAATTGGAGGGCTTAAGGTTTTATTTTTACTCGACATCAATCACATGGTAATATTCCGACTACTACATCCGCTGACAGGGTAACTAAAAAAAGGGAGGAAAATGCTGAAAAAAAGGTCAAGGTTGGATATGCATTACTGCTTATTTTTTTGTTTGCTTTTCATCCCTACTGCCAGAGGTTTGCTTGAAATGTGCCGGCAGTATAAAAATACAAGAATTCCAGCAATTGACGTATAAGACCCAGCCACAGGCCAGTACCACATACCCCTTGAGCCTACCTCCAGACCCCGTCGGGTGGAGAAGCCGGGCTCGGGGTGATTGACAGAGAAAAGAAAACACATCACAGCGTGGAAACCACTCAAAAACCAAGGACAACAGCCCATGCTGATTCACACAAGAAAA
>JAOWAY010081216.1:0-11333 GCA_028565895.1 Goniobranchus geometricus
ACCCAACAACAACAATAACAAAAAACAACCGACTGATTAACCAACAATCCAGTTAGAGAAATCTGTGTCTGTATGATCTATGAACCATTAAATCTTTGCCTCGATAACCTGGTCCTTTACCTTCACAAGTCAATCTCTTGACGTGGTATTGAACAATCAACGGCCCTCTATGACTAAAGGTTTAAATACTCAATAACGAGAAGTGCGAGAGAAAACAATAAACCAAAGACGAAATAAACAGACAGAAAGGAAAACAAGACACTGGTCATCATAATCTGGAAGATTGCTCATGAAAGACATTTTAAGCCTTGTGCAATCCTGTATCCAAAATGGGACTACAAAACTTTGCTAACTGATCACATAGATAATAAAAATGAACCATGTAAAAGAATAGATAAAAAGAAGACGGCCTACTATCTGCATAGGAAGTATAAAGGACCATAGACCAATAGAAGACATGGACAATATGCATATAGTGATTATACAATAGAAAACCACTAGGAAACAACCCGAAAAAGGCAACCAATCACGTACATTGATATGTTTTGGGCCATATAGCAAGGGATAGTATGGGAAAGGGATGGGTTGCTTTTTTTTTAATTCTAAAAGGGGGAAAAAGTGATTCACATACCATTCATATGAACATGCCTGAAATGTTATATACAATGCAAAGAACATGATTATTCACAATTTTCAAAAAATTTAGTCAAACATCAAAAATGTTATTACAAGTCTCCAAAATATTTTATTTGGAGCAAAAAAAAACAACATAGAAATATATTTCATGCTGTTAATTGCGATAATAAAAAAAATCAACATAATCCAAAACGCAACAAAAATTGATTTGAAGAAAAAAAAAGCTTGTAACCAACCAAAGCTGAGTCAATTATCGATTTTTTGTCCCTTTCAGAGCTTGTTAGGAAGTAAAGTTCCTTCCCTTCAAGCTCATGAATGCCAAGCTTACAGAGCTGGCACCTATCTTAGGTTTCAGAAGCACTAAGTGGAATGAGTGACTTTTATCACTCTCTGAACAAGTTGCCAGTTTGTCACAGTGTGACCTCCCAACAATGCTGGGATCCATATTGTACTAAAGTGGACAGGGAGATAAATGGAGAGAATCCACCCCTATAACCCTATGTCATACCTGGCGATGTAATTTAATCTCAGTCTGCATTTGTATACCATGACCATTAGGTCACCCACCTTCCACCCTTGAAAACTTGACAAAAAATTAATTCAGAAACACCCTTGAAAAATGACATAATTTCATTTTGACAGCTTGTGGAACGAGTTACAACTGCATGCAATTTTTTTCATTCATAGTGTAATTGAAAAAAAAATTTTGGGCTTAAAAAAAAGTATTTCCTATTTAAGATGTGCGGAGAAAAATAAAGTTCTGCATCATTTACAAACTCTGTTTAAACAGCTGTGGGCAGCTGTAATCAAACTCACTTCAATTTTCTCCTTTCCATGACAGTTTACACATTGAATTTCTGAACAAATCCTTCTCAACATAAATTATACATATTATTCAACTAATATTAGCCAGGTAACTCAGATACCCCAAACTATCATTCAATATTAATTGAAATATCAAATCAATTCATAATTTTCCTTTTTAAAGTGTATTATAAAATTATTAGCCATTATTATTTGACAAAGTGTTAACTGAAGGATTGTGAATTGAGACAAGTTCAGCAGATGGCTGAGAAACATGGAAATAGAAAATATTCATTTATCTTGAGCGTAAGTGAAAATAATGGTCAGGCCCTTTGGCAATGACAGATCTATCATTCTGCTTCCTTATGCATTATTACTTTGAAAAACACACCATGCTTTTTTAGTAATGCATAATCAGAGCTACTCTTAAATTACTTGTCATTCCTATCAAACCTTATTTAGTACCACAAAACGAAACAAAAAAATCAGTCAACCATTTCACTTTGGTTTGGGGAAAGCATTCTCAATCTCCATTACTGCGGCTCAATCAAATAAAAAGCAGTAGAACAAACAACACCACCAAAATCCTCCAAATGAGTGAGGGATCAACTAAAAAGCTTTTCCATGCCGGTAATAAATCAAACCTACCAAATTGACTTTTGGGTATCACAGGTGTACTTGTTTCTAAGGGCTCTGATTGGCCGACATCGTTTTCTGCGGCAACACGGAAATGGTATGGATTTCCCTCGATGAGGTTTGTGGCCTTGTAGTCAAGAGTAACTCCATCAACTGTTGCCAGTTTGGTCCAGGTCGTTCGTTTAGCATCTCGTCGTTCTATGATGTAGGCGTTGATGTCACAGCCACCATCATCCTTTGGTGGTTTCCATGTCAAGAGAGCACTGTCTTTAGTCACTTCTGAAACTACAATTGGTCCTTCAGGGGCAGATGGAATATCTGAAAGTAGGCAGTAATTAAAAAGGAACACGTTATTTGATACCTGAGTCTGGATCCAACATTCACCTCAAATGTTTTCCTTATTTATAATTTTCAATCTACTTTTAACACATCAATTATACTACCAAAAAAAAAAAAAAAGGAAAAGAAAGAAAAATGGAAAAAAATAAAAAAATAAAAAGTGAAAAAAAATTACAAAGACATTTATTCACAAAAAACCCACATAATCAAGAGAAATTGGCATATTTCGTATTTAAACAGATATTCAGATGTACGATCTACCTCTTAATGATTAAAAGAAATATTTTCTTAAGAGAAAATTACTCACTATAAAGTATGAAACAGAGAAGAAGGAGAAGTAATATTCTCTGCAAATAACATAAGAAAAAAACAAAGACAGAAAACAACACACACACACACACACACACACACACACACAAAACAAAACCCAAATAAACCCCAAAACAAAATAACAGCAAATAACTGAAAAAATAACTGAACTGCTACAAGTTGCTTATTCACTCTACCTAAGATTTCCACATCAAATTTGGCAGTGGCTTCCCCAACTTCATTGTCAGCCCGAAGTTGATACAATCCATCGTCTTGCCTGGTGACTTTCTTCACGGTAAGCGTCGTGCTCTCCTCTTGAATATCTACTGTAATTCTACCACCAGTGCGCAGGCTCTGTTCTTCCCTTCGCCAGGTGATATTTGGCACAGGAATTCCACCAACCTTGACAGGAATCTTCAGATTGGCTCCGACGTTGAGAGTGATGAGGTCGCGGAATTTATTGTCAAAATCAAGGGTGGGAGGAGCTGAAACAGTATCAATAATTGATTGACCTTTTAGATCGGCAAGGAGGTTATTGTCAAAAAATATTATTTCTTGAATTTGTTACAAAATGAATCAGGAAAGCAAACAAAGTTTGTAACAAATATGAATGTGGTTTACCAAGGCTTGAACAGTTTAAAGATTTTACTATGATTGGCTGTTTTCTTTTGGGTGATAAGTAAGCGGCTGTTTTCTTTTGGGTGATAGGTAAGCGGCTGTTTTCTTTTGGGTGATAAGTAAGCGGCTGTTTTCTTTCGGGTGATAAGTAAGCGGCTATTTTCTTTCGGGTGATAAGTAAGCGGCTGTTTTCTTTCAGGTAATTTAAGTAAGCAACAGTTATCTTTCAGGTAGTAAGTAAGTGACTGTTTTCTTTCAGGTGATAAGTAAGCAAAACACAAAATAATTAATTTTTTTTCTTTCAGGTGCAATATATATAATTTTTCTTTCAGGTGATAAGTTAGTCAAACGCAATATATTACTTCTTTTTTTTTAATTGGGCAAAATCATGCCAGACACACATTTTTATAACATCTTGCTGCTGTCAGTTTGAATAATTTGCTTTTTGAAAACAGTTGTGTCACCTTCCCATTCGTAGAATGGGTACTTTAGCTTGTAACGAATATGAAATTATCAATACAAACAAGAAAAAGAGTCCTTCAGTGCTACATTGAACTTGTCCTTATGTATGGGTGTGAAAGTTGGACCATCAATAAAAAGATAATGGAGAGGCTAGAAGTAACAGAGATGTGGTTATTGAGAAGAATGCTGAGAGTACCATGGACAATGATAGAGACCAATGAAAGCATTCTGAAACAGGCAGGAACAAGAAGATCCTTGAGGAAGAAAATCAGAAAAAAAACAAGCAACATATTTTGGGCCTGTCATGAGAAATGAAAAGATAGAACATCTGGTTACAGCAGGAAAAATGTCAGGAAAGCGACTTAGAGGAAGACAACGGGAAAAGGCATATGATGGATAGGCAAAATGGTCGGGAGTGGAGAACGTTAACCATCTAAGAAGAGCTACTTTCGATCGAGCAGTGTGAAAGGGCATGATAGTCAACGCTATTCAGCATGACACTTGATGATGATGATGATGATGATGATGATGATGATGATTATCTTTTTATTCATTTATTTCCTTCCTTCATTTTTGTCCTTTCTTTCTTTCTTTTTTTTTCTTTGTTTTAACGCCAAATTGCTCACGTCATTAGTTGCAATGATCGAAATGACCATTCAGGTTTTAACAAAATCTTTAAATTTGCCAGACAAAATTCTGAAGATATGATTCTGGTCTCGTCAATGCTGTGAAAGAGTCATACACAAAATCTCAAGTCTATCCTTGTTGATTTAAAGAGACCTTAAAACACAGAAATCAATTTAAAAGGCACACAAAAATTAGCACAGACAGGCAGAGCTGGAGAGTCGTGACAGCCCGATGTGTGTCTGTCACGGTAAGGACGACGGTCTCAGGTAAAGCTCCTTATCCAAATCTAAATATAAATGTGCAGGAAATGTTTTCCAGCTTCTTATCTTCAGTTCTTTCTTGGTATTATTTATAATTTTCATAGCTTTATTTGTCATCTTATTTTGTCTCTCTCCATTTGACATCCTACCTTGAATCCTTATTATTTCCTTTATTACAGTTATTCCTAGACTGTACTTCTTCCTCGTCTTCCACAATCTTCCATTTCACAACATCATATTCAATTGTATGTCGTTAAATTTGTTCTTTCAGTCCATCATCTCATTTCCAGACTTGTTTCTACAACATGAAAATGTAAGAACTGAAAGATTTGAATTTTTTTCATTCTTTTTCATTCTATACAGATATTGACTTTGAATTGATGTACTATCCATATCATTCTGATTGATTCTTTACATTATGTTGCAATAAAGCTGATACTTCATATAATACACATCACCTACCATAACAGTATATCGATATAGCTGTAATTCAACTTTCTTGATTGTTAAGCCATCAAGGGAGATAAATTGTGAAATTTACCTCATCATAAAGTCTACATTTTTATTCTAGTCAAGTTATTTTGCCCAGAGGGGCTCTAGAAAAGTGAAGATTTTGTGTAAAATTTATTTTATAACAACTAGTAAAATGCCCGCGATTTTGCGGGTTTGAGAAAACAAAACAACAACTCACTATTAATAAATCAAAGCTGACTGGTTTTTCGTTTCTAAATATCTACATCTGGATATCTAGATCTAGCTCTTCGACGCGTCGCCTCTTCCTCTCTCCAGCCATGTCAAGAGTTCAATTCACATAGTTTAGATCAGAATCTAATCTAATCTATAATCTGGACCTTCTAGATCTAGATCTAGATATAATACTCTAGGCCTAGTCCTTAGAATATAGATCTACTCTGGGTCTGCACATTAGAATTAGAGTATATCTAGATCTAGATCTACAGTTTAAGTACATTTGGAACTCTCTTCCTTGTTCGCTTCGTCATGCACCTTCGGAAGAGAGTTTCAAGAAAAATTTGAAGACATAACTTGTAAAACTGTTCTTGGTCAAATCTTAGATCATAACTTTGTCTTAGTTACCTATTCAGTTTTAACGTGATGCCAATATATTGCCATTTATACCAATTGATTAAGCAACATTAATGTCTCATTACGGAAATTGTTATGCGCTTAGAGCTGTTGATTTTAATGGGATTGGGCGCATTAGAAATGATGTATTATTATTATTATTATTATTATTATTGTTATTATTATTATTATTATTCACAGCATACAGTCTGCTCCCAACAAATTGACATCAGTGGGATCAATCATATCATATTAAAGCACAAACACAAAAATGATTGGGAAGGGCCAAAATCAGGCAAAGGAATGAAGGATAACATTTCCAATTACTTTGCTCCAAGCCCAGACTTCCTATGAAATAAAGTGCAAGATGAGGACCTATCACCAGCAATGATGTTGACTTTATTGGATTTGTGTGTGAAAAAAGCATAACTTAAAAGTCAGTGATTCCATTTTCTCATAGACCTCCCACTTGATGCCTAAAACCTCTGTTTAATAAGGCGTTAATGGAGATGTGCATGTACCTGCCAGACCGATAGTTGTTTTTCTGCCAACATGGACAAATCAAACAATGATCACTGTCCAGCTGGGTAGGCTGTAAACAAAAGATGCGGCTCCACCCGCCATGGACCTGACAGACGGAAAGGCACCTTTCTATCACCTGGACAAAACAAACAATGGCTGGGTAGGCCATCGACAAATGTTATGACTCTACTCTACTTGCCAGAAAGTGAGGCAAAATGTTGCAGAGATATGATGACAGAGAAACAATGAGTTTACACTGACATGTATCCTGAGTCTTTTATCGCTCAATGAATGTTACGAAACTCTGAGTCAAATAAATCAATGACATGCATCCCATCAATGTGGTGACGGTGAATTTGGAGACTTTTCCTTGTGTTTGGTCAGTTTTGAGTGACTGGGCGTTGGCTCCACCCCTTCACCCTTGTAAATCTGTCTAACAGCACGTTATTTCCATCTTCCGCAAGAGAGTGTTCTTAGAGTGCTAGTACTGTAAAGATATACTGAGGAATATACTTGATAATGTCCTTTGAAAACTAAAAAAAAGTTGTTATCAGACCAAAGACAAAATGGTACAACGATGATATAATATGCATGAATAAAGAACTCAGAGCTGATGAAAACAAATGGAAATCAACAAAACTTGAAATTCATAAACAAATGTATAGAATGTTATGTAAAAAGAGAAAATGCATTATAACGGAGACATGATCAACTTTCATAAGAGCTGAAATAATGTCCAACAAAAAGAACAATACAAATCTCTATGAAACAATCAATAAATTGATCAACAAAGAAAAAAGTGATGCAAAGTTACCAGACAACAAAAATGTTTCGGATCTTGCAAAAGACTTTGCGGAATATTTTGACAATAAGATCACAAACATCAGATCAATATTTGACTCTTCACAATCACCACCATCAGCAGTGAAAGATGATGCATCCATCACTTTCCGCCACTGATGACGGTGCCAAAACTTTCTTAAATGAGTTTCAATCAGTTACGGAGCAGGAAATTAAACTATCACCCTGTATATCCTTTTTGTCTTAATTAATCGAAAAAGTTGTTTCTAAAAGACTTCATTCTCATCTTATGCATTATAACCTGTATACAAAATTCCAGTCTGCTTACAGACATAACCATGGTGTCGAGACAGCACTCATTGGAGTTTTTAATGACATTGTGAACTAAATGGAGATGAAAAATTCAGTTCTCTTGATTTTACTCGATTTGAGTGCTTCCTTTGACACAATCGATCATGGCATTTTATTGAAACGACTCAGAAATGTCTTTGACTTCAACGGAAACGTTTTGCTCTGATTTCATCTTATCTAATTTATAGATCACAATCTGTAATGGTCAATGGACTGTACAAATCTAATCTTTAATCTTAAGGTTTGGTGTCCTCAAGGGTCGGTTCTTGGGCTACTGCTTTATTCTTTGTATGTTCATCCGTTAAACAATCTAATTGCTTCCTTTCCTTTAATCTTGATAATCACTTCTATGCAGATTTATGTACCCTATGTCATCTGAGCAAGAGAGTATTGAATGACTAGAGAAATGTTTAAAATAAGTGTCAAGTGAGAGATTGCATGACATGAAACAAATTAAAATTGAATGAAGAGAAGACAGAAGTGATTAAGTTCAATAAAGACAGTGAAATTTGAGTCCTCTGCTGACACAGTTAAGATTGCAAGTGTGGATATCGATATCTCATCTAATTTGGTCTGGATTTTGGGTCTCACCTTTGACACTCTTTCAAAGAGTGACCAGGTGTCACAAACTGAATAATCTTGTAATTTTTATCTTCAAAATTTAGGTAGGATTAGGCAATTTATTGATCAAGATATAACTAAAATGCTTATGTCATCTTTGATTTTAAGTGGAATTGATTCTTGTAATTCTTTGATAATTCATTGTCCAGATTATATCATCGATAGATTGTAGAAAGTCCAGAATAAGGCAGCCAGGATAACAACATTAACTCATCCCCATGAACACATAATACTTGTTCTTGAATCACTTCATTGGCTGCCGCTTAGACAACGTGTATACTTTAAGATTCTGTGCCAGACTTTTAAATCTGTTAATGACGTGTCCCCAAAATATACAAGAACTTTTAACACCCAATAAACCTTACCATCGGCTAAGAAATTGCTTGAACAGAAAATATTCTCAAAGATGTTTTAAATCTTTCAGCTTTAGCACCCCTTTTTATAGAACATTTCTTTTGAAACAAGATCTAGCTTGTCTTATGATATTTTCAAGAAGAATTTAAAAACTGAACTGTGTAGAAAAGCTTTTTAATGTCTTTCATCTTATTTTTGATTGATAATTAAGAAGACACTTTTAATGTTTAGATTATGTGATATAACATTATTTAAAAGGAAATGGTTAAGTTTAACATTATCATGTCTATTGAATTGTTAATTAATTTTAAGTATGTGGAGTATGAATATCATGCTTAAAAATGTTTTATTGTAAAGCACCCTGTGGAACATATTTTAGTAAAATTACATCTTGTATAATCTTAGTTTCATGAAGCACAATTCAAATATTTTGTTTTAGAATAGTTTTTCAAAACCTGACTAAGGATATCTGTATAAATATGGAATTTAATTTATTTACTGAATTTTAGAAATTTTCCCTACCAACATCATTGTTATGACTGTACAAGTCAAATCTTATTTCAAACTTCTTAGATAGAAAATGTTAATTTTCCAATAGATCTTTATGTATTCCATAAAGTAACAAATGTAAACTGGCACTCATGTGAGCCAAAGATAGGTTGGGTTGATGACCCTTGAGATTAATACCAATGTCACCTTCAAACAAGTTACATCTTATGGTAAAGGCTCATAAGTAAGAATGTAGACGGGAGTTTCACATTTCATTATATAACATTAAAAAATATCAATGTGACAGCAAATTATAAAGAAAGAATTATATTTTTTGATATTATTTGGAACTGTTACAACCAAAAAGGCCAATTGAAAAAGAATGTCATAAATGTAGTGAATTCTGCAAAGGCAACTGATAGTTTAAGACAGACTTATTTTCTATGAGCTCATGCAATTCACAGCTTATGGAAGATATATAAATATACTGCTTGAAAGTTAACTTACACAGAATCTGAAGATGGTTTTATACCAGGGGATGACCCTAAGTGGAATGCTCTTAAACTTTGAATGCTTTTGAGCATGAGACAAGCTAAAGTAAAAAAATTTTTTTTACGCCATACAGTATTAAACAAGAGCTTTTGAATGTCAGCCTTACCTAGGCACCTAGATCTACATTGTATTTTCACTCATTGGACAGTGATATAAGGCAACAGAGAGAAGTTTTAAATTAGAGTGAGCAGTTATCAGGCTTTCATGTGTATCTTTTATTGTAAATTATATGACTTCAACAGGGTAAAGTCAAATATAAATATTTGTGTTCATCTTCAGACCAAGAAAGCATGCAAGGAACGAGCCACTATCACCATGAATATATATTGGGGGCACAGATGACTTCATTGGTAGAGCGAGATGTCATTCTTGGGATCGGGGGTCCTAGAATCGACTCTTGCCAGTGATGACTTTATATTTTTTTCCGTAAACAAGAACATTTACTTAAATTGCAGCTTCACTTGATAGTCTGGTATTGCTGTGCTGAATATGCTTCACTATACTCCCTGATGGATAATGTATGGTAAAGTGCTTTCACTGTTCTTAGAAAGATGGAAATTGCTACTGGTATATAAATGCAATCATAATCTCCTCTTCCTACATTTTATTTCATCAAATACTGACTGACAATTAAAGAGTATTGTCAGTGCATGCATAGATGTTTTTTTAAATTTTTTCCCAGAACCTGCAACATCCTAGTTCAAATATAATTTGTACACTATTCATGATGACCTAAGCATTATGGTCACATTTAGACATAGATAAACGGCACATCAAAACATGTCATGACGTGCAAAATAATAAGGTACACAGCTTTAAAAGCTGAAAATGAATGGGCACATGAAATGATGAAAATTCAAACAATCAAGGGCATGTTCATCATGACAAATTGTGAATCGTTGAGAAGATAAACTCTGAAAAATTAATTAATGTATAGAATGGTTGAAGTGTGAACCATGCTAAAAATTTTACACCCTGTCAAAAGATGCATTATATTACCAATCTGTCATACTGCCACCAATGCCTAAGGTTGACTTTTTCTGACTTCGCTCTGAGTGAAGTGGGTAAACTTGAAAACAAATGTCTATCTCAAGATTGGCAATGCTTACATACTCATACAGTGCAAAACAAATCTTTCATTTCAATTATAAAACGAATGAAGGAAATGACGAGCTGCCCAGTTTTTAAGCTTAAGCATTGTCTAAATTATGCCGACGATATTCAGATCTATGATACTCACTAAATTAAAATCTAAAAATGAACCAGATTACATGTCTATCTGCTTTGCATCCTTTTTTTCATCCCTTTTCTCAACTTATCTTATGCCAAAATTACTTCAAAGCAACTATAATCAGCAATGTATCACATGAAATTTTCTGAAAAGAACAAATACAATAAATTCCCTCCTCTAAGGCTTAAAATATACAAACACATCTTTTGCACCTTACATCAGACAGCTGCGTCATGGGCCAAAATGAAAGTATACTGAACCTCAAACTCGCGCCACAGTCGCTACTTTCAAGGAAAGAGAAACTAGTATTTCAGGCATGCTACGAAGAAATAAAATCTCCCTCTCTCTCATATTAATACTATTAATACACAGTGGCTACTACTACTACTTTAAAATTAAACAATATCAAACAACCTCACCTACAATACAATAATAACAACTACCATGACTACTATTACCACAACAATTTGGGTCATTTTTAAAAATGGCATAAAAAAAAAAAGCTCTAAAAACGCAATCAAGTGATGATAATCTGAAGGAAAGAGAAAATGTCAGGATAGAGTAGACTGGAGAAAGATCATTTCGGATATCTAGATCCCATACACCGAAAGGTAGAATGGGAATTTGAAAAAGAAAGA
>JAOWAY010081327.1:0-11332 GCA_028565895.1 Goniobranchus geometricus
AGACTTTTAACCAATCATGAAGTCAATAAATAATTTCAGAAAGCAGACCTTTCCTTGACAATGAATATTGTCTCCTATCTTTTCATGAACTTCTATTTCCTACATTTGATCATCAAAGTAAATAAGCGATGAAATCTTACACATTCATAAAAATGTTCATAAATAGTTGAAATAGATATGACGTATTAAAAGCACATAAGAGAAAACTAATAACATCTACTTTGAAATTGAAATTAAATGAACAGAATGATCCTCGAATGACATAAAGGGGAATATGAGTGATATCATCTTACAATGAAATGTTCAGATTCTAAAATAAAACAAACCAAGCCAATTCATGGCAAGAACAGGAAACTACAAAAATATTTAAAAATTCATGAACACAAATTTTATACAACGCGGATTGTTGTGTTCGGTTTTTTGTCTGAACTGTCTCCCAGTCCTTATTCTGGGAATGATCTTCAGATCACATTATACTACACTGATCTTAAAGGAAACAAAACATTATATCTCTTAGCTCCAAACACATTAATATCCGGCAAGTGATACATAATCAAGCCATTTTCACGGAAATTGTCCAGAGTATTCAGAAAAAAAAATCCCCGCAACATCAGAAAATCATGACCAAAAAAGAAAAAGAAGAAAAAAGCCCAAAACAAAACTTAGAAGATGAAAACTTCTTTTGGTCTTCAAATGTTAATATTAATATTATTTAATTTATCATGAGAATGTGCATCTGATAAAACAAATTATTGAACAGATCTGCATATGCAATTCTCCAGAAATCCAAATCTTCAACAAACAATTCTACCTTTTCCAAAACATTTCCCAACAACAACAAAAAACAAACCCAAAACAAATCCCAACAAGAAAACAACACAAAAATACTCAACACACAAGCAAACAAACCGTAAAACAAATAATTGACAAACAGCACATACTGGTGTAAAATTATGTACATGCACCACCCACAAAAGGTCAAGGGCTAAACTGTATAAACAAACATTCTGAAAATGTCTGGGCAAACATAGAAACATCAATTTAAGACTGGATTCAAAGTAAACTTGATTCGTTCTTTTGTGCTTGGCAATGCAAGATGTTTTACATTTAAGTGAATGGGAAAGCAATGATGTTGAAGGTGAATCAGCCCCCATGTCCTTTTTTGAGTAGCATCCGTCTATTATTAATAATAATAACATAATTTAAAATATATGCATATGTGTGTGAGTGTAATTGTGTGTATAACATTTCCCGAAGACAATGTTATTAATACTATACATGTCAGAGACAAAAGATAAAAAGACTAGTCGGTATCAAAGTGAGACACTTGAACCATCTCAAATGAAAAAATAAACAAGTCAAAAAGAAAAAGAAACCAGACAAATAAAAGAAGTCAAGGACCCAAAAGGTTGCGTGACTTAGTTGGAGAATGAAGTGGCCTTGCATAACATTTTAATTTATATGGGGTACAAAAAAAAAGTGCCCAAACTTTGAGGCTCTCTATCCCAAGGCCCAACAATATGATCTCTACAAGATTGCATCCACTGATTGATAGATAAACCGATGTCCATGCAGGTTTTTTTAAGGATAGATTGAGTAGAAAAAATGTTACAATGTAAATGGTTAAGGTATGAAGAAATTAAAAAAAAAAATGAGATACCATTACTGAGACGAAATTTGCGACGGACAGTTCAGCGATTCAGATTGTCAATGGTCCCACCATCTCGTTTACCAGTGTGTTGAAATGGGTCTGCACCTATTTACTTATCTGAATTACTGCATGATTTTACAAAACCCAGATCTTTGAGATCCCAGTCAGATTCCACTCGTTTGGTAATTCCCTGAGATGATAATAAAGCAGGAGAAAGGGCTTTTGCTTTTTTTTTTGGTCTTCATGTTTGGAATTCACTGCCCCCAAAAATTGACAATCAAGTTCTATTTTTAAGAAAGACCCAAAGACCTTCTGTCGTGAGCAATTTAAATCTACATGCTAGTTTCCCTGTTTTCAACATTACTTTCACTTTCAATTGCTTTTATTTAGCCCTCTTCCAATGAAGGGTTGATGTTGCTTGGCGCATACTTGTCTTTGGGAGCATTCCAGACAGAGTAAACCATTGGGTTTAGGTCTGGAGATCGTGGGGGCCATTCGTTTTTGCTAATGTTCAATGACCTGATGTAATTTTTGGGTTGCATGACTCGAGTGTGTTGTGGCCCCATCCTGCCGAAGAATGAAGTCCCTGTTTGGGTACAAGGCTTCACGGTCGGGCACAAGATTTATGCAGAGGATGAATGTACCCGTCAGCATTTACCTTCAAATCAACAAGATGAATGTCGGTCTTTCCATCCCATGAGACGCCAGGCGAAAACCATGATTTTTTTGAGAAGCGTCTCTCTTTACGATAAAAAAATAGCGATGGAGAAGTGGTGTTCTTATCAGTACCATACATCACGTCATTGTGCTATTTTTCCATATTTTGATAGAAAAACCCTTCTCATCTCTCAAGATGATGCGATGAACATTACATGATATTACTGGATAATCTTCTTGTGAAAGGACAAGTTCCTCTACTTCATTTATGTTTTCATTGGTGTAAGTAGTTTTCAGCCTATTTTTCTGTTGATGTTCCTGTAAGCCGATTTTACTTATCAACGAATTAATACTTCTTTTAGACCAATCTTCTTTGGGAATTCTTTCACTATTCTAGTGCCTGCCCCACCCTTTTTCCTTGTAAAGAGCATCAATCATGGCAGGGGTAAAAGTCCCAGCAACGAGCAATTAGTAAACACCCCTGGAGCCCATCTCCAAATGCTAACAGGTGGAGAAGCCGGGCTCGGGGTGATTTACCCAGAAAACAGGAAGCCACATCTAAAGGTGGAAACAACTTACAAGACAGAACAAACAGCAAAAGCTAAATGACCCAAGCAAAGCCCCGACATAACCCATCCGGATGAAAAGTGCTGAAACTCGACTGCCACTGTCACTATCTTTCCTCCTTAAACAATTACACACACACACACAAAAAAAAAATCAATCACGATCCGATCAGAAGGACTGAAACCATTGTTAATCTAGAAACAAAGAAGATTGAAAACAACATCTAGATCTAGATAGGATCTGAATTTATTGATTTATGAATCTAGATCCAGATCTACATTTTGACTGCGATCAAACAAGGTAATCCAAGGACTATTCTTATTCTTATGCTTCAAACAAGATAATATTCACTTTTGAGTTGAATTATAACTGTAGCCTATTAACCTGGGTTGAAGATAGCCTGCTAGTTCTAGACGGGGAATTGTCTGCTAGACTTAGATGCCTAAAACTGAATTAACACATTATCTTTGAATAAAAAGATGCATCGGATTTTGTAAGGAAAAACTACATGTACCTAATCAAATAGCGCGGGATGGTAGGACTTGCATTAAAATTGTACCACACTAAGCAAGAGGTTTCTTTTAGTTTGACCTTCCCAATGTCTCTGAGCTATAACTTTCACTCTGTAAAAGAAATCATGTTGAAATTTTACATACCTATAGAGTACATGAATACAATTATTCACTGGTTTGCAAAGTTTCACTGATATTGGGGGCTGGGTGGCGGAATTATTGGGCCTTAAGATTTGGGCAGTTGTTTTTTTTTAATTACCTGATATAATATGGTAATGGGAAATTTAAAACAAAACCAGAACCCCAGCTGGGTGATAACACATAAAGATTAGGCGTATCAACTTTGACACTCAAGGAGTCAAGGAGAAATAAATATCACTGATAAAGGCATTCAAAAGATGAGTGAAGGGCATTTCACAGTGCTTCAACATCATGATCTGCACTTCGTTATCTTTAAGTGGCATTGCCCAATTTCTGTTTGTTATTTGCAGTGGTGGAAACTTATGCAACTAGCTGTAAAGTCGAGAAAAAGTATTTTGTATATATAAAGAATTTAACATTATGTGTAACTGGAGTCACCATTACATCAACTATGTGTTTAATCTATTTCAACTAAAAACTAAAAACAGCACATTCCGTTGCAACTAACGAGGCCTTGTGCAAAGAAAAAGTGGCTTTTGATTTTGAATTTTAATGTCCCTACCCTTTGCTGTCTGCATTACAATTGTGAGATAATGTTAAAATATGAATTACAATTTGTATTTTCTATGCCCACCTCATGCTTTAAAGGATCTTAATACATTGCCAACTTTTTGTGTAAGGGTTTTCCCACTACTCACTCTTTGGTCCTGATATTTTTCATATAGATCTGTTATATTTATTTTATTTTACTCTTATTCTTTGCACATTGTCCCTGTTTTTCTTTGTCTGATGAAGGACATTTGTCCGAAACGTCACATGTCTCATCTAGTTTTACATTATAGTTGAGTAACCCATAACTTTTTATGTATTTCCATTCTGGGGTCTAGATCTAGATTCATACTCAATAGTAGCACTTTTTTTTTTATTATATTGCCATGATAGATCTATGGAAAGGTAGTGTTAGACTGACACAACTTCTGTAGCAAGGTGAATGGATCTGTTCAACTTTATAAAATTAAAATCTTCCCGCTGCCTCACCCCTCAGCGAAAGCAATGAGACAACATTTATGTCGTTTCGTTTTGCAAAGGTAGAGAATGCCCTGTACCTACGACAATGCATTAAAAAGGTAATGATATTAACGATAATAATAATGAAATTAATTATAATAACTATAACAATAGTAATGATAATACTAGTAATGCATATATATAAAAACTCAATTCTGAACTAGCCCAAATACTTAAGTCTCAGTGGCTTAAGGTTTTTTTTTTGTTTTTTTTTTCAGGTAAAGTAGTTAAGGATAGAGAACTTATAGTCATAACTGACAAACATGAACACCTTTTCAAGGTACTGGTATGGATAATAACAGTGAAAGTATCAAAGGTTGGATACACATGCCATGCATTTGTGACTATGTGGAGAGTTGGCAGGTGGGAGTGGGGTGATGCACTTACAATATTAAAACAGAACTATCTTACAGCAATAATTGATATCCGTAATGATAATTATAATGATGATAATAATAAGATAATACTAATAATAATAATAGTAATAATAATATAATACTAATATGATAATAATATACTAATCATCATTATAATAAATAATAATAATAATAGTAATAATAATTTAAAAAATAAAAATAATAATGCCTTTCATATCCCAAGGGCAATTTTTCTTTTGGTTTCTTCTGAAGGAAGACAGAGAGGAGACCCAGCGTCAAGCCACGGAGCAGTACCGCCAGGACAAAAGGGGAGAATTATCTTGTCCAAGGAAAAAAACCATAGTGCCGACCTTCAATGCCTTATCCACTCAGAGCTCCCCCAATTATTGGGATCATGTGAGTGGGCAAAAAAGAGCAACAACAGGAAAATACGGCCGGCCAGTTAGCTGAGAGTTGGATTGAAGTTTTGAAGTATTGCCAACACTTTACCCTGGTGCAGATGGTATGTGTAATGTATTTTTTTAAATCACATCATCCAGCCAAACCTAGGTCCTGGCCTGAGACCATCAATGTCCACATGTATTTGTGCCTAAGGGCTACCCATTCTAATGGAAAGGCATCTTTCTCAGTTACTGTCATTCAGTTCGGATTTGTCGCTGTACTAAACAACAATAAAATCAAGACCAGAGCACAAATTATCAACTGAATAAAACAAATGGAACAAGCTTCCTTGAGAGGCAGACTGTTAAGGGGTTCTTTGTTCCAGGCTTTTGAGGTGCTCAAAAACTTGTATTAACTGTACAATCAGACATCAACCCTTTGATGTTTGAAGATGTCAGGACCAATGCCTAGGTCGAATCCTTGAAGTGGACAAAAATATACTCATCTGATTCATCAGCTGGGTCCTTGTACTACTGCATGTTTGAGCCCTTAAATAGCTGTCAGAGCAAGGCTTTGTGTGTGTTTTACCATCCCATAAAAAAATTTTTTGTTTGTAAGTCAGCAAGTAATGAAGAGGGTATTGAAGTTCTGAGCGTGTTTTTCTTAAGTTTATTTGAAGGGGGAATTTTTTTTTTTTGCACAAATTAATTTCTTCAAGAATATAAACCGTTATATTATGGATTTGTAAACTGATATCAAATGTTGCTATACATTTTGTGAATTTGCAAAGAACATTGGTGCTCATATCAATGGTCTTCATACAGAACCCCTGTCTTTTTGGAATTGAAACTCTAGCTATGATTTGTCTCCTCAGGGTTAGGAAGACATTTTTGTTTCAGCATATGCAGAGCACATACAAATATGTAGCCCAAATTTAATGATTACCTAGACTTAATGTGTCAGTGTTTTCGAAAGGGTGGTGGTGAAATTGAGATATTAATCATAGAACAGTCAAGGACCAATTAAAGTTTGTAACCGTTATGACAGGCCCTTGATCGGCCTAACACCTATGCTTATAAAGACTTCAGAGGCCAAATATTAATTACAAGGAAGAGTATGCCTACTACTTGTAGGCCTACTTCCTGTTTTACTCAAAAATGAAAGCAGAAGTGAAAATATCAGCTCGAGTAACACTGAACTGAAATCGAAAAAAATCCCTCAATTTTTTATCTACCAATTGATATAACAACAGGAATATTTTTCAACTTTTTGAGAGATGTGAATCAGGGGATGACTTTGACAGTCCTCATGTCTAAGTAGTGAAGGCAAAGAACATACATCTAGCCCTACAGGTTTTATAGGTCTAAATATGTTGAGATCAGTCATCCTCAGGATGAAACCCATCAGAATGACCCCGTTTTCAGCGTGAGGAGTCCCCTAAAAGTCTAAAATTCCTTATGCATGTATGTAACAATGATATTGACTTGGATGTGTGTTTGAAAATGACTAAAAATAAGATAGATAGGTTTTTTGTTGGTATAATTTGTGACAGATCTTAATTTTGCCTCTGGGTGTCTACATCAAAGAAAAATTTACAAAAAATCCATTTCTCAATGTATTTCTATTCCACAGACATTGTTGGAAACGCAATTAAAATGTTACATTTTAGCTATTTCAGTTTTTCTTATATCTTATTTTTTTACTCTTGAAAACACTAATTTGCTTTGATAAAATATATCCCTTATGTTTGGGCAAGGTCAGAGTGGTCATGGGGGGACTTTATTATGAAAATTTACAATAAAAATGTTGCCAGCAATCAATTATCTTTCCAAAAATATAGGGTATTATATGCTACTTTTTTCAAATATAGACATCAAATATCTATTTCTGAACACATATATATTACTAACTGGCCACTCCCCTCCTCTGACACCACTGAAGTTACGATGAGACTATTTCATGGTTAAGCCTGCCTGCAGTCTATAAAGGTCACTCTAAGCAAATCAACTAATGAAATTGGAACGACTGACCCATATTTTTATTTTCAGATTGATAAAGTTTTGAAAGAAGTCAGTAAACTGAACAAATTGCACAACCTCGTTGCGTAGATACCACAACATGAATGTCAAACAGAGCCAAAAAAGTGATAAAAAGCAGATTGCGATCACTTCAACAAGAGTTCAAGTTGACTGTCACACTTGACCTAGCTTTAAACACTCACAGGACATTGATCCTCTAAGCTGCACAAAAGGGAGATAAAAAAACGCTTGCTTCTGCATGATTTAGATCCTAGGTCCTTACGTGTTAGGGAAGAGTCAAATTGATTGATTGTCCTTGGATAAAACTATACTTTCTTCCAAAGAAGAAAAAAAAAATAAAATAAAACAAACTCCACCCCCCCCCACCCCCCGAAAAAAAAGAGAGAAAAAAAATTGTTCAAATGTAAAAGGTGTCTGGTGTCTCACTCCATTCACACACACAGCACAAACACAATCAAACGGGAGTAGTACACATAAAGGCAAATCCATACATATGTACAAAACATATACCTACATAATTATCTATCTACTGCACTGATTTTCGAGTATACGATCCTAGACGTCCTGAATATGACAGTTCAAAATTCTGCCCTCTGAAAAAATGAAGGCAGGAGGACTTTAAATAATGGGTGACTGAATGCGTATTAACAAATTTAAGTCAGGCAAGAATACAATTTTGACTAAGATTGGAAACAAAGGAGAAAAAAAGAAGAGTAAAAGTTCATAAGGAAGTCTTTCAACCAACACTTCCTCCTACATGGAAATACAATGTGCCCATCCACTAAAGCAAACAGATAGATCGAATTTGTCCCTGTATCAAATTTGGTCACAGAGTGGCAAGTAGTTCAGCCTTGTACATAAAAACTTATCCAAAATGAATATGTATGAACCAGTATAGCCATCAGATACTGGCTCAATAATGTGCAACTGTCAACCTCTGAAAGCAGTCAGCACCAGGCACGGGACATGTCACTTCCTTCGAATGTAATGCCAATAAGAATGTCCATTGGGGAGTACACTTTCTATACTTATCCTCTTAAATTCTGTTGGAAATGGTGCTCATAAAATGATGAGATGTCCCAGAAATCCACATTGGGCTGTGATTCAAATTTATGAAAACATGCTTGTCTTTATCAGACAGCAGCTTTCAAATTCCTTGAAAAAAAAATTGATTGCAACTAGCAATGTCCATGTGATAGTTGATGAAAATGCAAAAAGTATTCTACAGCAGAGATGATGTGAAAGAACAAGTGTGACGAAGAAATTCTTCATAAATTAGGCTTTATCGAAATATTTATGCTTATAATCCTGGAAGACCATTTCAAACTGAATGTTCAGTGTTTTATCCCCACTTGAAAGGCCATTCCAAATCAACTGTTCAGCACATCCTCCCAGCAAGTCATTCCAATGTGATGTTTTCACAACTTCCAGGAAGCATACAGTGGCAGGGCCTGTAAAGTGTATCTATCAGCAATCTGAAATGATTTTGTGCGCTGTGTATATCCAGAAACTTATTCAAACCTGAGTTAGACTTGGGGGAGGAAAGCAAAGAAAATTACCCTACTGAAGGACACATCCGTAATAATGTGTGATTATGAATTAGTTTATCGTGCTGGCAAGTTATGATTATGATCTCACCATGTTACCAAAGCCGCCTACCCACTTCTTGCAAGAGAAGAATCACAGGAGCCAAAAAGAGGAATATGATGTTAAAAAGAGGAATTCACTTTCTGCCATTAGTAAGAGTGGTTGAGCGTATCCAGAACGTTTATGATTTTAGAGATTGTTTTCAAAGTCAACATATGGAAATAATGTTTGTCTCATCTGCTGTTTAGATGTAGCTCAAGATAAGAAAACTAGAGCTCTATATCCTACAATCATACAATGTGTTTTTTTTATTTTTATTTGGCTTTTTGTGTTTTTCTTTTGTTTTTGTTTTAGTGAAGATCTATATCTATCAGGATCCGACTCCTTTCAAAGCTTGGAAAATTGGAAAATACATACACTTGACCTAGACATATTTTTGTAAATTCACCTGACAGTGGTAGAGATCTGGTTCTAGGTAGATCTGGATGTATACAAACATAATAAATTTAGCCATGTTTGAGAATTTTTATCTTTATACCTCTAGATCCAGAGAATTTAAGTTTCAGCCCAATTCAGATTCCTCAGTCTATACGAATTGCAAATGTTTACGAAAAAAGGCTCCATATCTCAGCATCATGTCAACAAACAGTGAACAGTACAAAAAAAAAAAAATTGAAAAAGATATGTTGGAGAGAAGGAATGGCCTTGACTGAACATAAATACAGAAGTAATGATAGCAAAGAGTGAAAACAATTTTAACCCGGAAGCAGTTTAATTAAACTAAATATAGTTACAGCAATTGCTGAAAAAACCAACAAAACCTTTCCATTTCACCATGCTTTCACCTTCCCCTTCAATTCCCTTTGCCTGGTCCTTAGACATATTGGTTGTAAATTTTCAATTGGACCTAACCACAGGTGAACAAGAATTTACTGTATCATATGGTGCAGGAGCTGATCAAATTGGGGTCTTTTCTTATGAGTCATTCCAAGATGTCTGCAACCCAATAAAAGCTGCCAATATTCTAGTTTACACACATTCAATCTTGCAGAGCACCTCAAGCTGATCTGTTAAGACTATGTCACAAACGGTAATCCTTGTTCAGGAAGCAAAATATTACTGAAGGGCATTCAAAATTAGGTTGACGTTTATGGGTGATAATGGCTTATGGGGTCAAAAATGGTCAATAGGACCAAAATATTCCAGGGAGATAAATGTAGGCTGAAGTTTCAAGTGTCTGACTTTTTTTGTTTATCAAATGTTTCCGTTAGAAAGATGCTCTGAAAACCCAGAAAGAACACATTTTGACAAAACAGGGAATATGATACAAAAAAATCATATTGTGATTATCTTGCCCTTTGTTCCATATCTCTTTCTCTGAAAACAATCAGGAGGATGCAGTTGAGAGAAGGACAGCTTCTGTAGAAAATATTTTGTTTTAATTTTACAATACATATGCAAGAAAAAGACAATTCCTCTCCTTCACGTCATCTCTAAGGAGGAGCGGTAGAATGGCTGTGAGAGTGATCGCATTTGATTGGTGGAAGGCTTAAGTGGTGTGACAGCTCTTCGTGACTCTGGCCATCTCTTATGATAGTGGTCAGTTTTCAGATGCTTCACTGAGACAAGTCGACCTGAAATGTGTTAAATGACAATTGAGAGTATAAGGAGAATATAAAAAGAATACCAAAAAGAAAAAAAAAGGTGTCACCACAAGCTCACTAATGAAATCTTGCTGCAAGGGGACATTCCTATCACAATTAACTTGAGACACTGTTTAATTTTTTGTTTATTCTTTAAGTAAACAATTTTCACCATTCCTAAATTATGAATAATTCATGAATTCTTACAAAGTATCCTACGAATACAACTTCAGAGAAAAAAAGAAATTCTGTCACAGTAGGACAAAAGATTCAGATAAAAGCCAATGCATCCTCTCTGGGAAGGGTGTACGTTTAATCTATTCTTGAAACACGGAGAGACATCAAAGTCACGAAAGAGCACTTTGTGAAGGACAAATGGCTGACGAAAGAAACAGGATAAGATTAAAGGAGATGACTGATAAATGATAAAGTAAACATAAAATACCACTCTATCCATCCCCGAGGGGGTAATTTGTTTTTTGGCTTTTAATAAAAAAAACTGAGTGCTGCCTGCGGAACTGCATCGCGGAACAGGGGTAAATAGTGTTAATAACCTTGCTCAAGGGTGAAATCACAGTGAAATTACCAAGAATTGAACATGTGCGCTTTCAGTTGTGAGCCCAACCATTACCCACTGTACCACTTAGACAACTATTATTATTATTATTATTATTATTATACTATTATTACCTTATTGATGATGGTGTTA
>JAOWAY010081438.1:0-11330 GCA_028565895.1 Goniobranchus geometricus
GAGAGAGAGAGTGTTATTCAAGGTGGGTCTTCACCCTATAATTATAAATAACATATGACCACCAAAAAAAAAGTAATCCAGTAACTGCTTTGTAAAATCTGTGAAATGAATGAGATTTAAAAAAGAAAATTGCGTGACTATACCTGGATGTATGGCAAATTTAAACAACAAATTTCATTAACATTGATCTTCTTCTATAAAACTTATACCACTTTTTGCAAAAATGGTCATCCTGATCATGCATCTTTTCGCCTCCACGACTGAAGGCAAGATTATCCAAATGTGATTATGGGTTATGTTATGCTCGATTCCCACAGCCAAGGGGTACCAATTTTCCGACCATAAGCTGTCAGAGAGGTTCAGAATAGTGCGACTGCTGCCCACACTTCAAATAAAGCACTACCCTCATTCCCCCGTTCTGAACCCATGTGACTTTATTCTTTGGGGCTATATGAAGGACAACAGTGACAGATTGAATCCACATACGTTAAGAGACTAAAGGTATGGTTGAGAGGGTGCTGACATTGATTTCTGTGGTAATGTGCTGAGATGTCATTGAACATTTGAAAAACTGCCTTACACTTTCTTTGCACAGGAATGGCAGTCATTTTGAACATATCTTATAACAATGCTTCACCAAGGAAGAATTCTGAACTTCTTGATATTCTTTCAAGTAAATTATCTTTAAAATAACCAGTGTTTGGTGAAACCATTGATTTGAATCTGTCATGTATGCAGCGGTGTTGAGTTCTTTGTTGAATCATGCTCATCTGAATTTTTGCAATTTTGTGAATTTATCAATTTGAAAGCTCTTTCAAACCCTTGCCATTTCAGTAATGATCATTACTTTTTCACATTTAGAAAAATGCGTTTTAAGAGTGTTTAAGGGCTTGATGGCCGTTTTTGACTTTGTTCAATAATTGAATTTATAGTAAATTTTTTAAGGGTTCCAGTTTTTTGTTGTCATATGGCATGTACTAAAATAGAGCTTCACTTCTGAGGCGTTTACAGAAAAATGAAAGATAAAAAGTCTGGAAAAAAATACATCAAATTTGAATCTATGGAACAACAAGGATGTATCAAATAATACTTTTTACAGCAATACGCCTAACTCCTAAATCTGTATAGTATGATGCCAACTTACTTGAGACATATCTTGTCCAATTTGTTCTTTTTCAACCAGGTAGATACTTCTTCTTTGGTCCATAAACCAAGGGCACTGATGGAACGATTGGTAATTTTAGTACTTCCTCCACTCACTGATGATGTTGATGAAATGGTGGATGCTGTATCTTCAACTGATGTTTGAGTTTGATCTGATGGGCCTGGCTCTAAAGATAATTCCTCTGGTCTTTTTTCTCTTTCCTTTGCTGCAACAGACTGTGTTGAAAGGGACACATCCAAGTGTTTCCTTGGTTGTGGAGATGACATTGGTGAATCATCATAAATAACAATCTCATCATCATCGCTATTAACTACCTGCTCAGCCTCCTCATCATCACTAATAATCAAAATTGGTTCATTGCTGGCATTGGATAAAAGATTTCCAGCAATCACTGTGGGATCACCAACACCATCTACCAGACCTATTTTTTCAGATCCAATCTTTGATGTTCTGATCTCAAATTCGGGTACTTCATTAACACTTGTACCTGGCCTTTGCCAATCAGAGATGAAGACAATGTCATCATCATTCTCTGATTTTATTTCCATTTCTTCAGAATTTTGGCCTTCTTCCACAGCTGAATTTGCCAAACACTGTATGTTCTCAGATAGCAAAGCTGTATTTTTTCCATCAGTTTTTTTACCAACAGTGTATTCTTCAAAGTTTGACACTGCTTGGCACAGTTCTGTCTGTGCAGCGTTTTCAGCTTCTGACATACATAATTTCAGAGACTCTGTCTGAGTGACATCTTTGACCTCAACTTGGCACAAATTCAGAGATCTGGCCTGAGTGGTTTTGCTGGTCCCTGATTGGCACAATTTTGAAGTTTCTGTCTGGGTGACCTCTACAATCTCCAATCGGCCTAAATTCAAGGATTCTTCCTGTATGCATTCTGTGACATTTGACTGGAGCAAAGTCAGAGATTCTATGTGAGTGGCTTCTTTAGGCTCTGGGTGGGAGAAAGTCAGAGGTCCTGCCAAAGTGGCTTTTATGGTCTTTGACCGGGACAAATTCTGAGAATCGGCCTGTGTGACTATGATGGCATCTGACTCTGACTGTGACAAATTTAGAGGTTCTTCCTCAGACAAACTCAGAGATTCTGTCTGAGTGGCTTCTATGGTCTCTGCCTGAGGCAAGTTGACAGAGTCTGCCTGAGTGCCTTCTATAGTTCTTGACTGGGACAAATTCAGAGAGTCTGATTCAGAGGCCTTTAAATGGGACACATCGAGAGATTCTACCCCAATGGTCACTAAGACATTTGACTGGGACAAATTCAGAGAATCTGCCTGTGTGCCTTTGATGGCCTCTGTCTGGAACAAATTTAGAGATTCTGCTTGAGTGGCATTTAAGGTCTCCGACTGCAACAAATTCTGGGATTCTTGTTGAGCATCTCCAGTGGGCCCTGGTTGTTCAAAATTCAAAGATTCTGCCTGTTTGGCTTTGATTAACTCTGACTGCGACGAATTCAGAGATTCTACCAGAGTGGTTTCTTCAGTCTCTGACAGGTCATTCGATGATTCTGCCTGTGTGGATTCTCTTGTCTCTGATTGGCAAACATTCAGCAGTTCTGACTGTGTGGGTTCTGTGGTAGGTTCTGTCTTTGAAATGATTACGGCTTCTGTTGGGCATTTCACAGAAATTGGCTCATTAACCTCTAAGATCATATCTGAATGCTTTTCTTTCTTGGGTAATGAAGTCTCATTTGAAGAAAGTACACTAGCTTGGAAAGATACTGCTGTTAAATTTTCATCCCCTAACACTGACATCATGGACATTGTATTCACAGTTGAAGAATCGATGGTGTTTGAATGGGCACTTATTACAGACTCACATTTAACTACGCTCATATTTACATTATCTTTACTGTCCTCACATGAATTTTGGCTCTGAATGCCAACTGCCACTGTATATTGTCCAGAATTCTTTTCACCGGGGCCAGAGGGAGTCGACGTAGATGGAACATTTGGAAAGATATCAATAACACCTACTTTGCTTACATTTCTAATTGGGCTTTCCACCTGCCAAGCATGTAATATATCTTCTGGTGAGTGATGTTGATAGGAAGTTCCAGCTCTGTTTAAATTTGTCATACTGTCGGATCCCACTGATGCGAGTAATGTAGACTTTGGAGGAGGGATAACTACAGCCATTGATAGCATGTTACAGTCCTGGTTGACATTCTTTTGATTTGAATGATGTGCTTGAGAAGATTTCTTTGCCTGAGAGGAAACAGAACTATCAATCACAGAAAATGAATTACTTGAACTAATTTTAGCAATACTTTTGGAATCTAGTGTAGAAGAAGATGCAGTTGTGACAATTTTCATTGGGGCCTCAGTATAGTATTTCAAGCTATTTGTGCTTGAAGAGGACTTTGAGTCCAGAACTTCTGCACTGACTGGACAATAATCAGAAAAACATTCATCCTTTGAATAAAGTGCATCTGTGTCTGTTGAAAAATCTTCTGAATCCTCGATTGTGATACTTCTTCCCGAAGAATAGTTTTCTCCAGAGAGAATTATGCCGGAATGAAGTAGACCGTTTTCAGTCTCTTGTGACAACTCTGTTTTCACACGAATCAGGTCACAAATCGAATCACTTTGTCCGAGGCCAAGAACAATTTGATCGTTTGCCACTGATGACATAAATGGAGGTGGTGTTGATGATATTGTTGCTTCTAATGAGTCAGCTGAAAATGATGTCAGATTAACAGAGGATGAAGATTCATTAATTTTTGAGATCTCTGTGACACTATTGACAATTTTGCCAAGGTTCTGAAAATCAAAAGATTCTACAGAAGGGGATATGGTAACAGACAATGGTTCAGGAACAGAAGGACCACAGGAGGAAGAGGCTAAGTCTGTCAGGTTTTGTGGCTGGATAGAAGATGCCTGTTCACCAATAGACTGCAATAGCCTTTGATCACAGGAGCCATAAACCTTCTTGTTTTCCTCAATGTCAGTGTCTTTCACATAGTGATGTGATGACAGAGGTCTTATTAATGAAGCATTTGAATCAATGTCAGTGGTATAGGAAACAACAGTGAAAGGCTCAACAGATGCTGAAGGGGACACATTGGCATCATTATTACTGACAAGTTGAATGGTTGACCCTGGTGTAATTGGCTCTGAAGAAGTAATTGGGCATAATGTTGTGATGGATGTTTCAAGCAATGTCACTGTTTGAGATATCGCTGAACATGTAACTGATCTACTTGAACTACAAGGCGTAGATGTCTGTACAGTATCTGAGCATGAGATGCTTAACCTGTCAGATGCTAGGGGCACTTTTGATTTTGAGCCTTCTGATATGGTGCTCGATGCATGGAGCAAATTGTGTAATTTTTCTGTACGTTCAGAGTTTTCAGGGTTTCCCACATTTTTTGGAACATACTCCTGATGTGGTTCGGGGGAAATTGAGCTTCGTGATTCTACAACCTTCCCTATTATCGGAGGGGCTACTTGACAATGTCCATAGGCAGGGGACACCACTGTATTAAAAGTCAACTGTGCAGACACAGGGACATTCTCGGGGGCAACTGAGCCAGAAAATTGAGATGACATAGCTGAAACTGATGAAACGGTGCTTGATAATGCCTGGCAGGAAATACAGGTGTCCTGTGTGTTACTGTTTGGGGACATTGACTGAGATTGAGTAATCCTACTATCTGACATAGCTTGACTACTGGAGGATGATGGAGACCCAACTGAAACTGACAATGCCATTTTTTCACATTTGATCATTCTAATCATGTTTGTATTGGCATGTGAAAAAGGGGGTTGTGTGACTTCATTATCTTCATGGGCGTGAAGGGGTGGAGATCTTGGTGATCTATTGGCAGATTTTTCAATTGCTCTCAAATTTTCTCTAGCCTGACACAGATCTGATGATGAATTTGCATAATCAGAATTCAAGATGCCACTTACGGGTACTGATGACAAAGAGGCTACTAATGGTTGAGGAGATGATGTAACAGATGATGATATTGGTAAACGGGATGATGATGTTTCACAACATAATTCCATCTTAACACGAGACAAAATTGAGGATACTTTTGATGCGACAGCAGAATTCCTCGGTGGAGACACAAAATGTTGGGCACCTGTTGGCCTACTGAAACTACCCAGGCTTGTTTGAAAATATGATGATGAACACAGTAGATTTGATTTGGAAACGAGACTGCTTTCAGACGCAGACATTTGATTTACATGGACAATGTGTGATGCCTGTGTGATCTGTTGGGTGGATAAGCTTGTGGAGATTGTGTTAGAACTTGTGGGATTTTCTATTACATTATTACTATCTTCAGCTGCATTACTTAAGGCTCCAGACCTCCCTAAGGCTGTTGCTGATGATGATGTATTTGCGGAGGTGGAATATGGCAGCCCATCAGGACCGGCTACTTTGACATTATGTTTTATAATACTGGCACCACTTTGACAATTAGCACCAACCACATTGGACGTTCTATGATTGATCACTGGTTTGATGTCCATCTCTTCCTCTTCCAAATCAGATTCTCCTTCCTCATGCAATCCTTCTTCCTCTGATTCTTCCCCATTGTTATAGTGGTTGCTATTAAGAGAGGCTTCCAGATCACTGATGTTTGGCTTTTGCTCTTTTACAGTTGTTATTGATGATGATGATGATGATGATGATAACATTTTTGTCCCAAACAATGATGTTATACTGGACTTCATTTGAGATATTGCGGGCATGGTGGACGTGGTAATTTTCCTGTCTGTTGAATGAGGATTCACATTTCCTTGACCATATTCATATAAGAATGAAGTCACAGGAGGAGCACTGCTGAGGGTAGACTTCAAGCGTTGTGAAACCACCAACTGCAAGGAAGATGACGAGGAGCAAGAGACAGAAACAACGCTTTTAGTGGTTGTAGTTGGTGATAAAAATGATGTCACACTCGTTACACTGGAAAAACAATTGGTGGAAATCTGAGTTGATACCATACATGGATTATTATTGACAGTTGAGGTGATATTATGAACTTGAGGCTTGCGATCAATGATTGCATCATTCAGCAGCAATGTGGATGAAGAAGAAGAGGGTTGTGAAGGCTGGAACAATGATGAAAAGGCCTCCTTTTTAAAGGATTTCAAATGGTTTTGCCTGTCTTGATCATTAGAGATTTGGGACTTTTCTCCGACTGCAGAAGTCTTTTGGTTATCTTTTATGGAAGAATTTTGAGAAATCGGAGTCTCCTTTCTCTTCACAATTCCTTCTTCCCTTTGAAAAGATGCAGAAGGCACAATATTTCTAGACATGACACTGTCAGTTGATGTTCTGTTGGCAACCTCAGCCACTCCATGTCCATGGCTAGGCCTACTTTCACCAATAGGCACGTTGGCAGGTTTTTGAGGAACAGGTGGAGATGGGGGTGGTACTACGGGTCTAGGTCCTCTTTGGGCTGGTACAAAGGAATTGTTGACAGCAACAGCTGTACCAGGCAATGGCGGTTGCAGGTTAAACTGGCTATAATCCCTGATGTCTTCTGTTGGAGTCTCTGAGGGATAATTTGATCTTTCCGTGCTCAATCGTTTTTGTGCTTTTTCCGTGTCTATCATGTGCATTTGTTTTTGGATGTGTTGCGAAACATAAGAATCATGTGATAATAATGAAGGGATGGGATGCGCAGGCTCCTGAAGAGCTCTTACAATTGCATGATCGGTACTTTTTGTCCCTCTTTCAACCATCTGGCCTCTGCCTGAGTTTGAGTTTATACTCCTTGGTCTTTGAGATAATGAAGGAACTAACGGTGGTGGTGGCTGTAATGTCTGAGCCATCCATGAAGCTCGCGGTAATGGCTGCCTTGAAGGTCCCTGCGTTTGTAATTTTCGAGGTCTGACAGGGTTTGGCTGACGCAATTCCATTAAGGAATGGAGAGGCCTGTAAGGAGGCATTTGCATGTTTGGTGTTGACAGATGTGGGGGATGAAAGGAGTGAGATGAACTTGCTTTGGGATGTGAAGGAATTTTAGAATGTGCAGGAGGAGGCCTTTGAGCATGAAGAGGTCTTGATATCCGACTAGAAGGTGGTAGAGAAGGTGCGGGTCCAGCCCTTTTTACAGCATGTTGAGGTGAGTTTGACGAACTATCAGTTGTTGCCCTGGGAAGGGGATGTCTTGGGTCTGGAAGAGCCAAAAGATCAGCCACCTGCTTTGACCGTTGGTCAATTGAGGATGCCTCTCCCATCTCATTGAGAGTGTTGAACTTTGAAGCATCTTGCATTTTGTCAGTTGTTTTTTTTCCTGGGAGGCTGCTAATGCTGTTCAACATCTCATCTATTTCTTTAAGGCTTTTCTGCTTTGATGACTTTGCCACTTTAGGAATTTTCTGCAGGGGTTGGTCAGACATACCTGCAGATGTCTGTACTGGTTCCTTGTATGGAATACTTGGCTTACTGAAGTGTTTAGTTCCAGATTTCCCTTGAGAAGATACCATGATAGTTTCAATCTTTCTTTTACTAGGAGAAAATGGTCTGTGAACAAGACTCTCTCTGCTCATGTCATTTGGAGGCAATGGAGGTTTCGGAGCTAATTGTGATGTAGAAATCTTTGGTGGAATTTGGTTCTGCTTTATGATTGGATTGGAACTTTTTATTGAAGATACATCTGTCCTATGACAAGGTTCAACAGCTATTTGGCCAAAGTTGCTTCCATAACTGTTAGGAGGAAGTGCTGTTCTTGCTGAATGGGGTTGAGCACCTTTTGGTAAAGGTAAAGGCTTAACGGCCCTATTTTGTATGTTTTTAGCTGTCTTATCCTTTGTTCCACCATGGATAAAAACATTTATCATTGCATCCTTTTCATGTGGATGGACTTGTGACTTTTTAATAATGTTCATTGAGTTCTCAGGGAAATTTGGCACTGGATCATTTTTCATTTGAACAAACCCATAAGTTGTGCCAGGTGATGGAAATGATGCTGGATCAGATACTGGAAGTGTCACTGTGTGTTTGAGTGGATCCAAATTTACATAAACAGGACTTGGTGGTGTCAATAAAGTGGCTGAGGGTGTAGAAGTTGTCTTTAATGAAACTGAATTGACCATTTGATTTAAATTCAGACTAGAACTGGACACTGGCGGTCCATCTGCAGTAGGATGCATAACAGATGGATGTACCATAAGAGGAGGCCTGAGTTGGGAAGTTAGTGAATTTATCGGATTCAGCACCATAGGCACAGCTGGGGTTGGAGTTAATAATGGAATGCCAGTGTTGGATAATCTCCCACCAAAAGGGTTGAAAACAGGTACAGGAGGTGGTAAAAGTGAACTTGCACCTATAACACCTTCAGAATTTAGTGGACTAGGTATCTCATTCAATCCAACAGCAAAAGGTGATAATATGTTGTTGGCGTTGTTGTTGGCCAAGTTACTATGAGCAGGAAAACTCTGATTCTGATCTGCATTGCAAGGCAGCATTCTAGCATTATCACAAGGTATTAAAATGTTTCCCACAGAGGGCAATGGCACTGCTTCCGGACCATGATCTCCTGTTGAATCCTGTGTAAATGTATGAAGGAAATTGGGAGGGACATTCTGATTGAAAAGAGGAGGGGTATGAGGCAGATGACTTGACTTAGAGCCTAAAAGTTGGGTAGAATTATGAGAATAATTTGCTGCTAAAGGCTGCTGATGGTCCTTTGCCGGAGGCATCATAGGCATACTTTTGGAAGATGATATAATTGGATCATTTGAGCGTGACAAGTTCACAGAAACTGTTGGGAAAGGGACTGCCGAGGTAAAATTACAACTCACTGTATTTATTTTATTATTTTCTAAACAATCCGATAACTTTTCACTGTTAGTTGCTGTGGCAAGCTTTTCCTGTGTAACTAATCCTTTAACCGAACTTCTTCCACAGCAATTGACTTTACTCTTAGGTTTGGAGTAGGTTTCTTTCTGAAGTGACTTTGATTCCACCACTGAAGAGGAAACCTCATCTCCTTTAGAATTACTTGTGTTATTCTCAGAAATATTGCCAGGCTGACATTTCCAGGCAGATTCTTGTATGTCACTTTTTGCAGGCTTTTTGATATCATCTCTGCTTGCCTGTTGGGAGACTTCTACACTAGTAGGTTTTTGAGAAGGCTGATAACCATCGAAAGTTTCATCATCAACAAGGTCATCATATTCTTCCCATTCAATGTAGTTAACCCTTTTCTTCCTTCGCCTTGTTCTTCTCTCTGTACTGCTATCAGCAATAGCTTTAATTGGAGATTGGTGATGAGTTGAACTAATGACAGTCCATGTCTCATCCTCAATATCAGATACGCCTTCAGATGACCGAGCTCTGTTTGCCTTGACCAATGTTGTCAGGATGGGTGAATGATGACCATTGGGTGGGGAGGATAAAGAAGCTGAAGTGTCTGAGATATTTGACAGCAGAATCTGTTCTTTTCCAGATCTAGACAAATTTGCCTTTGAGGCTTTGTCTCCATGCTCATCTAGAAGAGACAATTCCTTTATCACCCACTCTTCCTCATTATCAAAGTTAAGCTGTGTAGGAGGGATATAATTAATGGATGCTACATTATTTATCAAGGTATCTAAGTTAGATATCACAGAAGAGCTAGCATAGGAAGTATGAAATGCTGAAATTTCACCATCATTTTTTGTCATTGCTTTTATAACAGAGAAGAGATTCTTCCTATCCTTGGTAGATGCAACTGATTTCAATTGTGTTCTTTTTCTGACAACACTGAGTTTGTGCAGCGGCTTCTTTTGGGGACTGGAGATTATAACAACCCTTGGTTCCTCCCCACCCTCATCTGCTTTTTCTTGATCCAGTTTGTCTAATGAGGCTTTTTCTAGCAAAGCCAATCTCTTACGCTCACGGTAGGCAGCATGGCGCTTGGCGGCCAACTCCCTTTTCTTACATAGCTGCTCTTCTTGCCGTTGTTTCCTTTTCATTCGTGCTCTGTCAAATCTGTGTCGCCTTTCTTCTAATATTGCTTCTGACAATGAGAAAGTCTGTGAGTTGCTGGACTGTGGAAATGACATTCTCCGAGGATAATGCTGAAAGGATCTCCAGGAAGACTGGACATCTTGTTTTGCACCTGGCAAGCCTGAGGAAGTAGATAAAAATATTTGCAATACAGTAGAAGTAATATTCTGTGAAAAGATGAACAGCAGTTTTCCAACCTTTTTCCATTCCATAATGCCCTTTTTTAATCTTAAAAAAATGATGATCCAGCTGATTGGGATCAAAGGTTTACAGATGATAAATTACATAATAACTGAATTGATCTATCATTCTCTTGCATCATTATCATTTGTTGTTGTCGCAGCCACAGAAGCATAGCCTTAGTGGCTTTGGATTTGATTGATTTTTAACTGTGAGTGAGAATGAGCTGGTGAAATAAACAGCCTTATCTGTAAAAATATTCAATACTTGAAGTCAGTATATGTGCATGGTCCATCCAACAACATGATATTTCAATCTCCCTAAAGGCGTGTCCTTAGAGCTCCAATGCTGTAGTCTTTTGATGATGAATATGATGAAGATGATGATAATGACTTTGTATGCTTCAAACATGAACAAAAGTCTCTTTCTAAAATAAAAAATATTTTTCTCCACATTGAGAAGAATTTTCATTATGAAATTGAAAACTTCTTGTCTTGGATTTCAAGTAATGAGAATTTTCAAATGATGAAATTTATGGAACCATTTTTTAAACTTTTGAGGGATGAACAAAAATTTTTTAAACAGAATGATAGCACCATCTGAGAGTTCTGGGGATATCCAGGTGATAAACCCATCTTTCTCTCTTTGCCTACATCTGGTATTCCATTCAAACACACTAGGCTTGAAACATTAAAGCATTTATAATTTGGAGATATAAAGTATACATCAGCATTGAAATTCTCTTTATGGAGGACATGATGAATGGAAAAAAAGCAAGAAAACCATCAAGGACTTGAATGTAGGGCATAACAGGATGATGTGAATTTCAATTACTGAAAGTGACAGAATAGAGCAAAACAGAGAAACTTCTTAGACTGCAGAAAAGGTATCAAAATACAAACATTAAAAAAGAACAAGAAGAAAAACACCTGCGGGGGGGAAACCAACCCCTACCAGGCGCGTCCCCAGGCTGTGGATAGGGAAACGACCTCTAGATATAGAGGTTAGCTGCTAATAA
>JAOWAY010081549.1:0-11329 GCA_028565895.1 Goniobranchus geometricus
TGACCACGAAAGTAGGTCATGAAGGCCTTGACATAGAACTGCACTTCCTGTGACATCATGCGCTCTACTTGGGTTAATGTTGTTAATATGCTTAAAAGTGAAATTTGGGCATAGGATTATTATTTGTCGGGGATATTTTTTCGTTAAATGCCATATCTATGTAATTAGAGTATTACTGTAATTATCTTACAGGCAAAAATATAAAAGTTTTCATATCTGGTTTGGGCCTTTTTTGACATGTCTATTATATTTTGTAGACCTGACATATTCATAGTGCAGTTGACATTTATTTCTTCTAAACTTTTGACATGTTGTAAAAAATGATTCTTTCATGATATAAATCTCCAATTGACGTTGTTTTGTGGGTTCATTATTGTTTTTAAGTGTTTGTAAGTATTCCATTTCATTTATTGCTCTGGGTCTTTTTTAAATTACGACCAAAGTCTTTGAATCCAGTTTGTCACTATGTAGGAAAGTGATTAATATCCAAAAAAAAATTTTGGTATAAATTTTCAAAGGATGATATATTAAAAGCAGATACTTTATGACCAAAACAAAATCCTTCTCCTTATCCTTGTTTTTTTTCACATAGGTTTAGGAACCATAAGTTTGTATTTATTTAATGAAGATGGAAATAATACACCTCATCGACAATATGGAAACGAAAGAGTTTATTTTATTCTGCATGTATGTTTCATTCTTTTTGCCAGCTCCTGGGATTAGTCCAGATTCCTCAAGTCTACCTGGTATCTCCGCTGATGGAAAACGTCGTAAATTGACTATCGGAGATGTCTTTAATCAAGATGATGATGACAGTCACGAATTGAAGAAAAGAAAATTGATTCCCCTCGACTATGATGATGAAAAGTCCACTCCTACTGAGAAGAAGGGTGCGACGGCAGAGGAAAAAAGGCAGAAGATCAAACAGCTCATTGAAAACATTCCAACTGCCAAGGATGAGCTTTATTCTTATGTTGTTGACTGGGATGTTGTTGATCAGGTATATGATGTCATGTTGTCTGTTTCCTCTTACTTCTGGTAGTGTTTGGCCTAGATCTATGGGAATGGGAAGATTTGCCTTTGTGTACTTTTGTCATTATTAGTTGTATAATTATTGCTGTAAGCAATTAAGTGCAGGGATAGTTTTGGTAAAAGAAGAGGATGTTCCATATAAAACGCAACCCATGGGGACTCAATAGCACATTCGATAGGCTTCAACGCTTTGCCGAAATCGCCTTATGTTTAACATTTGTATGTAATCACCGAAATGTCTGTTTACTACAATACTTATTGATCAAGTTTTTATCTGCTTGTCCCTTCCTTCTATTCATAAGATAAAATTATCCCATACAAGCATGAATACTGCGTTATTTCAGCCCCGAAGAAGGTGGCTGAAAAATGTAGGCTGAAACAGGGGGGTCAAGTGAAACTGCGATGGAACAAACGATTTTCAAGAAAGTAAATAAACGGTTGAAATACAGAACCAAAATAGTTAGAGGCATTTCAAATGCATCAGCCAAATATGATGGTCATAGATGGTGTGGATGAAGAGCCTTTTGAGTTCGGAGTTGCACCTACCTCAGCTTTATCGATAGATTTCCATTTTCCTTGAAAATGTCAATTAATACTTATTATTGAGCTTTATTCTGTGTCCATAGACATATTTAATACGGAGCCTACATTAAAAAAAAAAAGTAGTAACGTAAGACCTTGATCCAACTATAGATCTTGATCGAGATCTTTTGAATTTATTGTTCCCCTTTTCTTACTTGTATCAGATAGATATAGATTACATCTATGGTCATATCATCACATTATTCCTCAGAATAAATTTATTTGGAAAATCTAGATTTTTTTTATGGCATATGATTTAGATCTAGACATTCAAGTTAGATTTAACATTGGCACACTCTAAATCACTAGCTTTCACCTAGCTTTAGATGAAAATTTATATGATATGTGAGCCTAGTGTTTACAGAGATGCCAACCAATATGTAAAATAAACAGATACATAAGTTGGAGGTTCAACAACACCTTTAAATGGATGAATAGCCTTTCAAGCACATGGAACAGCCTATTCTATAAGAAGTACTCGTATTGAAAATGTCTATACATTCTTTGTAGTATTGGCCTTACCATGTGGGAATATAAATGTTGAAATGATACTGGAATCAAGTAGCCTATGCCCACATTTGTGTACTTCCATTGGGCTAAGGCAGGCCTACTTTTCTTCCGTTGCGCTCTTCGGTTGCCTATGCTGAAATCCATCTGCCATCTTAGGCCTATAGATCTCTAGATTAGATTTAAGATCTAGATTAAGAAAATATGTTTGATCTTGTTTCAAGTTAAATTAAGAATTTTTGGACCAACGATGAGAAAAAAAATTTTTTTTGATCTCTTGGCATCGATGTGTTTTTGAATATTATAGGCCTATGCTTTCACATTCAGCATATGGCGCAGATGCACAGTTTAAACCAAATGAACGCCAGAACAAGGCCCCATGGGTTGCATTTTATTGAAATACCCTGTACAGAAAGTTTTCTGTTTGGGATTCATCTCTTTTTACTTTGGCTTGAAGTACATCTGATTTCTAATTATTTTTAATGTGAGACATGAAAGGCATAGAGATCGCCGTATATGTTTGACTCTGTGAAACTGAATTTAATTGTCCAAGCACATTGAAAAAAATAGGTTTCGGTGTGTTGAAGCTTATGATGTTTCATAGCTTTACCTGAGGGTATTGTAAAAGAGGGAGTTTGGAAAAGTCTGAGTCTCAACAGCATCAAGGATTTTATTCCTCAGTCAAAATGAGCTCCTGAAGAAGGAATCCAAGTGGCAATGTAGATCTGTCATAGCCAAGACCTTGATTTGGGATTTATATTGCAAATTATATATAGTTTATATGAACATTTAATGTAATAGTATTGAAATATCCTTCCTTACATGTGGTCTCTGAAACTGAGCCAGAAAAAGGGGCTGAAATTTTTGTTTGGGGTTTTTGTTTTTGTTGGTTTTTATTCATTTTTTTAATCTGTTGATAAATGAAATATGCATGAATTTTTTTCTATCTTATTTGTTTTTGCCTTTACAGTGGTAAAAATATTACCCAAAAAGGGGAAAGAAAATTCCCTTTACATTTTTTAAGAACATGCATTACAGTCAACTGGTTATCAGAGTATCACAATTAAACTTTACAAACCAATGCCATATTGAAGGCAAAATCAATTTTTAAGGTTATTGGGTTTTTTTTTTTTTTAATTCTTGTCCGTCCATCCCAAGAAAGCCTTCACAGAATGGAAGAATCTACCTCTTTTGCAGGCTTTTGTTCTTCAGAATTGGATTTTTAGTTCTTTCACTCCCAATAGTTTTTATGGGCTAGCTGTAATGAATATCATCAGCCTGCATCCGTGAATTCTGTTTCAAACTCATTGTACCATTATCTTGTATATAGTTTCATTTTAAAGAAAAAAAATTTGAGGACATGTTTTATTGCTACATTTAATCATATATACGTTTCTTTCCTGTTTTTAGGGCCTCATGGACAAGCGTATCAAGCCATGGGTTACCAAGAAAATTGTGGAATATATAGGTGAAGAAGAACCTACTCTCACAGAATTTATTTGTCAGAAAGTGGTTGCCCGCAGCTCACCCCAGAGTATACAGAATGATGTTGCTATGGTATGTTGAAAATAGCTTCATTTAATTATTTTGCAGGGTGCAATAAGGTATATGGTTTCGCTTAATTTAGTTGCTTTGTTGTTTGTTGTTTATTTTTAAGCCCAGTAAGGCATATGGTTCCCATTTCATTTTTCTTACTTGGTTTCATGGTTTACAAATCATCAGGCTCACTAAAAAAGAATGCGTCACTCGCTTTTTACCTTTTGTGAAATGTGCCTTTTTTTTTTTTTTTTGGTGTCTTGGGTAAGGCTTACTTCTGTATTTAATAATCAAATCCATAATCCATTAAAACTCATAGCAAAGTGAATAAATCAATGTCTAGTATTTGAAAAGTGTATTAATTTAAAACGTCAAAAAATGAGTAAGGCAGTTATCAAATGAGTGTGACATGATTAATCCTTTTTGTTAAGGTAGGACAGTGAAGTGTTTCATTCCATTTGAGAGAGGTTTAAAGAAACAAAAAATCATTCAGCAAAGCAATTTTCTATTATATGTTGTACATTTTGGGGATTTCTTTCTCTGGGCAAGAGAAGAAAAGGGTGCAGGGTAAAGAAAGTTAGATAGAAACTCATCAATGTTGTGTAGATATGCCCAACCTATTAAATGCTTATTTTTTCTTCGTGTCTCATTGTCATAAGTTGATGCTCAGTTTGGAAAAGCATTTTAATTGTCAATAAGAATGAAAGTGGAGGTAAACTGTATTAGAAAGATACACCATGTATTAGTCATTCTCAAAAGGTGCTTCAGTGCATAACATATTACAGTAATTATCGGCTATGTGTGCAGTACTGCCAAAAGCATTCGAAACGGATACTTAAGCGAACGGCAATTTTCAGAAAGATAAACTCGTTTATGGAGGATGCATATTGGTTGCCTCATGTTGTGATGCCTTTTCCTCAATTACCTGAGCAAAGGCTTTTCTGCTCACATCAAACGATTTGCCGACGACTTAAATTTGGCTTTTGTAGTGATTGTTCAGTGGCATCTTTTTAAAAATTATTTTTTTAACAAATCACTGCACTGGCAGGACATGTTGCCTGTGAAAAGTGAAATGCTGATTGAGTGGAATGGTTCATGTACATTTAATCTCGTTTCAGTCTATCTACTGAACAATAATCACATAATGTAGATGGACACCATAGATTCATGAGGATTTCATTTATGAGCATGCACAAGAAAGAAAATGAGGGAATAAAGGGAATATACATGTTTATTAAATACACAAGCCGATGTAACAGCCATAAACTACATGTCACTTCACACCAATCCGTTGGTAGAGATCTCAGGCACTAAGGCTATTTCACCTGGAGGACCCGAGACGATGCGCTCGCAATTCTTCAAATCTCATCAGATGGTGAAAGAGGAGGGGGCAGTCACTTCAGACATCGAAAAGGCTTCAGTGTTTAAAACCAGGAGAGTCAAAATACCACTTTTGCAGTTCTTTCAATCTTATAAGAGGGGGGAAGGGTTTTCACTACGGATATGCAAAAAGCAATTGGTTAAAATTACATAGGCCTGCAATGGTAAAGAATGTTAAACTTAGTATCAGCCAATGGAAATGGGTGAAAAGTAAAATGCCTGCTGTCTCCATTGTGATGGTGTAATGGTCTAATATCCAATTCAAAGAATGTTGTGGCTTACCCTTAACATGTACTGGGCACATCAGGCCCTCATTTTCAGCGTACTGAAAAAAATAATATGCCATTATTGAGTAGGATAAGGTTTTCACCGGGCAAAATGCACCTTAAGGCAAAATTCCTGATTTTGATTAGCCTCCCAGAGGTCGGTCTTTTTTTTTTTTTAAAAGAAAAAATTATGTTTTGTACAAAAAACGGCCACACAGGTTAAACATCCTGATAGGCGGCGGATACGTAGCCGATCACTTGACTTACGACTTAATCCTCTTGATTCCCTGCAGAACACAGGACTGCAACAACACTTCTCCTCCTCAGCTCGGTCCAAGGCATGCCTCTGTATCGACACTCCTGCGCCAAGTTTGTTTTGGTCTGCCCACTTTCCGTTTCCCTTGTGGGTTCCAGTCAAGAACCTGCCTCCTTATGTTGGAAGCAGATTTGCGGAGAGTGGCCAGGCCAGCCCCATTTCCGTTTTTTGATATTGATTTCGATTGGGACTTGTTGAGTCCTGTCCCACAGTTGTTTGTTGGGGATGACTTCCGGCCACCTGAGACATCTGTTAACAAATGTCTGCAGTTTATTGGCATTGGGTCTTTCTGAGCCGTACAGCAGGACTTACTTGACTTTGGTGTTAAAAATGCAGATCTTGTTGTGAACGGCGACTTCAGGATGTTTCCTAGACATCTGTTAACAAATGTCTGCAGTTTATTGGCATTGGTCTTTCTGGGCTGTAAAGCAGGACTTACTTGACTTTGGTGTTAAAAATGCGGATCTTGTTGTGAAGGGCGAGGGTCGTTATTCTCCAAATTGGTCGCCGAGTGTTGAAAACGTGTCTAGCTTTGTTGAATGGACACTTAATATCTTTGTCTGTCCCCCCATCATTACTGACAGGCCTCCTTGGTAAACAAACCTAGCCGATCACTGCTTGTATTATTATTTTGCCCATCAATAATGAGTGGAAAATAGAAAATCATGAGGCCTAGATTAGATGCTTGGGGATACAATGGTAATAATGGATAAGCAACAGGAGATTACATCATATTTTGATCTTTCACTCGTTTATGTTTCCTTCTGGGACTAAATAAAAATTTCATCTCCTCGCCCCAACCGCTGTCCTCTCTGTCTGTCTATCCCATCTTTTACCTTGATTTCACTCACTTTCTCAATCTTTCTCACGCTGGCTGTTTCTCATCTCAAAATATAAATTGGAAGACCAAAATTAACAGTTTTTCTTCTTCTGCTGCTGCTCTTGCTGCCTCTCCTCCTCCTCCTCCTCCTTTATCTTTGTCTTTCTTTAGCCTACTCCAAATTATTGGGGTTGCCTAGCAATTCACCACTTTATAGGTGGTGCATTGGTGTATCGTAAGGGTTTTATGTTGCATGCCTTTTCTGACACACCTGAACCTTGGCTCTGGATTTGTGAAAGGAGAGATGGAAGGAAGAGAGGCATGGTTATGAAGCACCCTATATTCCTTTCAGATCAAATAAAAGAACATTAACTCTCTTGAGACAGATCACATAACATTTGTGTGACAGCCTCCCGTTACAGTGGATGGATCAGGAAACTATTGTGTGAACGACTTTATCGGTCGATAGTCCCCACTGAAAGCACATGGGACTTGCATCTTTCGTCTCTTATGCTTGTAAAGGCTCTTGTTTACCTTCGCACTGTGTTTAGCGAAAGTACCGTTGATACTTTTGATGCTGTGGCCACTAAGGGAAATCACTCTTATGACTGAAAGTACAGTACTGGCTAGCAACAATATAAACAATAGGTCATCGTATTAATGCTTTCGTTGCCAAATTCAAAGTCGAATTTTTAGTCCATACCGTTCTTTGCCGCATTTGACTCAAGTTGAATCCCGGCCATCGCTGACAGGTGCAATACTCAGAAACGACACCAAAGAAAAGCAGGGGTTATTTCTCTTCTCTCAATATACGTTGAGTCTGCTCTCTGAATTTTTTCAGCCCATTTCGACATGTACTTTGCCATATTTATTGCTTGTTTACTGCAATTTCCTATTTTCACTTGGAACAGCCATCCTTACTTTGTGTGATATAATGTTTATCATCTTGATTCTGGCTCATATAGTATTTTTTCATAGAAAACTGGGTCTAGATCTGTTAAGGATGTTAGAGTACTCAGATGAAAATTGATTGGTCAGAATTACCGGATTTTGATCTAAGGCTGGATTTATAGGAGGAAAACAATGGCTCAACCCAAATGGGCATGACACATCGCCAACTGATACAAGTAGTGTCTTGGATAGGCCTACTGACATTCATTTAACCTTCAAATAGGAGTATTTAGTAGGAGAGGAGACATTTAAACCCAGTGAGTGGATCATAGAGTTTAATAGAGACAGTGTAGGCCATATTTTGCTTAACTAGTTCATCGTTCATGATAGTCATGCATTATTTACTTTTTCACACATTTTCTAGCGTGTTTTTCCACTTGTTATAGATAATAGTATAAAACATAAACACAACAAAAAACACCCTTCGTACCTGAAGCCCTCTCCACTTTATTCTGATCACATTTTGATTTAATAATTGTTGATTTTTGATTGTAGAATGGCTGGAAGTGAGGATCATATGTGACTTTGCCGATTTTATTCAGAGTCGAAGAGGCTGGACAGGTCATGTAACCCCATTTGCATAAAATTTGATAAGTTGATGAAGATCTTTGTTCATCCATGAAGCAATCCTGAAAATTTCATGCATCTATGTCCAAAAGTATGGAAGTGAAAGTTTTTTTTATCTGAAAACACTCATTTTGTCCTATTTCGAGCAGAACCCTTGGCAAGGAAGGGTTTATTTCACTATGAGAGGCTGGCAACGAAAGGGTCAAAGAAAGACCGTCAATATGAATATTTTTTAGATCTCTGCTGACAGTAGTTATTCAGAACATGATTTAATCAATCATTCAGACCTAGAATAAGTGCGACCGGCTCATGAGATAACTGAATCAGAAAATGAAGCTGGTTCAAGGGACGTCATGCAGATCTCAAAGAAGCGCCTAGATGCGGTAGTAGTCCTAGAACTAGATCAACGTCCCCTTCCAATGTTTCTAGATCTAGAGAGAAAGGTAACGCAAAAGTTCCCCCTGCATTCAGATCTAGAGGCATAATACTAGTATTCTTCATATGGCATGTAGTGATGTAGAATTTTCAGAAGAGTGTGATGCAGAACTCGAAACTGGTGAAGTTGATGTCTCAATCTCAGCTACATTGCACCCCATAATGTAGACTTTAAACCCACATCATGTCTATATGTTGAGTACTATATAGCTTGTTTGTGTGCTCACGTACCAGTGTGACCAAAGGCAAATGAAAACAGCACTAAAAATTATGAAAAGACACAATTTCAGTTCAGTATTATTTTATTTCAATACAATTTCAATTTCCAAATTTTCTTTGCAAAATGGAAAACATGTCATTTTCAAAAATTCACAAAATCAAATGTATTCAACTCAAGTCATTCAAATTTTTACTGTGAATTGTACTCAATTTGTGCAAAGAGCATTTTACAATATCTTAAAAAGGAAGGTTTTTATGGGTTTCCAAAAGGCCTACAAAAATGCCAGTCTTCAGTGTTAGCATGCTAAAAGTAGCCCTATCTCAAGTGAGTTAATGTTGTGGTGTGAAATTTTTACTTTTCAATCAATGTGAAATTTTGCTTCCTATTTACCTCAGCTGAGGTCTTTAGTTGTGCAAAATTTCGGATCAATCAGGTTGCTCCGTCTTAATGGCTGCTAAGCAAATATTTCAACAGACTTTAAAAGCTGTTTTCTCAAAACACACTGTTTCCAAATTCTTGCAAGGAAATAGTTGTAAATCTAAAAAAGATGTTCACAAATTACCGTCATTTTATTTCTTTGTCATCCTCATATACTGCACTATTTGAAAATGCCAATATTTCCATTTCCAAAATTTGCTACTGAAGGCTCCTTTTGATTGGATAGTCACAATCATAATTGTAGTAGCATGCCTATGTTTGGTATCATATAGACCTTAATGAGCATGACACTTCAGTACTTCCTAGAAGCATATTATCAAATGTTTTTTGTTTTTTTTCTGAATTTTTCAGATTTTGGATGATGAAGCCGAAGTGTTTGTTGTCAAGATGTGGAGACTTTTAGTATATGAAATAGAAGCCAAGAAGTTGGGTTTGGTTAAATGAGATCTTTTTTGTGGTTTTTTGTTTGTTAGTTATTTATTTGTTTTTTGTTACAAGTAAGAGGTGATTGTTCATTGTTCATGCTTTTGTTTATTTCTTCTGAAATCATGTCTAGTGCATTGCATTGATGTCGGCATGAGCATTTTAAATACGTTGATCAACTCCATTCTTTTCCATTGCATTCAAATTGTATCCATTTTAGAGCAATACAACATGTTTCCCACATATATTGAGCCATTAGGTCCTGAAATTTGTTCAAAGAATTTGTAATGTTTTTCTTTGGTTTTTGAAAAAGAAAGATAGAGAGAGAGAGAGAGAGAGAGAGAGAAAAGCCCAAACTGCTATGTCTTCTGAAAAACACCCATGTGTTCGATATAGTGTGTGTGTATGGGGAGGCGGGATGGGGATCTACATTCTTCATGTCATGACATATGTGTTGTTGTTGTTGTTTTTTTTTGTTTTGTTTTTTTTCAAACCTTCCATGAAGTCATCATATTTTTTTTTTAAAAGTCTTCATTGACTGGGATTTTGTTTTGGGGTTTGTTGTTTGTTATTTTTTGTTTTGTTTTTGTTTTGTTTTCTCTTATAGATCTACATCATCTAGTTGTTTTGGGTTGTTTTTTTTTCCCTGACCAATTTTATGCCTTCGTCCCCCATTCCGCAAGAATACCTTATAGTTGACACACAATTTAGAGAAGTGAGGAAAAATTTCTAACTTGGGGGAAAAAAAGACATATGTCCTTCCTTACGTACTCCTGCTTCTCTCTACATTATCAAATACAAGCATCTTGCAAAAGCTCAATTGGAGAAACTATGTGATTAAACATTTTATCTCAGTGCTTTGTCAAAATAAGATTTCCCGTACTTAACAGAAGGAAATCAGAAATGATATATCCTCATTCCCTAGAACATTGATCTGAATGTCTTTGATCACAAAATTAAAATGTAAGTATGTTTGAAAGTTGAGATTGCATAGTGTGGTTGAATGCAAATATGATCGTGCATAAATATTTTGCTGCAATATTGTTTTGCACCTGTTAGATTGTGTGTGTATAAAATTAACAGTCTTCAAATTTATACAAATTTTAAGAACAGTTTTGTTAGGCAGCGTATTTTGAAGAAAGGCAATTAAGAAGCTTTTCATTTTTACCTCTTATTATTATTATTTAACATCAGCTTGGAATAAAATGTGTATATTGTTAGTTCCTGTTAAAAAATTCATATAGGTTGAAATCCTTCAAAAGGGATAATGTTTAATGTGGAGTAAGTTCACAATTGCTCTTGACAATAAAAAGAAATGTTCCAAACCAAACTTTTTCAGTTCTCTATCTTTATTACTTGAATTTTGTGTTTTTTCTTCTTGTCTTTTGTCCAACACTACATTTTCATGTTATTTAAGATGTCTTACTGGGGCTTCACAGAAATTAAGGTGAAATTTACATACACTATGATCAAGTTTTGATTGAGATGCAATGTTCACGCATTTGTACACTCCTTGCTTACATTGAGGTTTCATTGAAGATTGCTCTGCTTCAGTCAGCAACAGAGCATAAAGCTGAAGGTAAATGTAGATGAATAGTTTCCATCCCTGGACAAGTGGATCCACACAGACTCAACTGGTGCCCATCTCAACTCCCAGGGGATCACACAGTTGAGAAGTCTATTGTAAAGCACATCACCTCGATAGTGGGCTGATATCTTTTTGCTGTCATAGGCAGTTTTAAGCACTCATTCACTCCTGAGTGAGTGTGGTAATGAAATAAACTGCTCTCTCTCTCTCTCTCTCTCTCTCTCTCTCTCTCTCTCTCTCTCTCTCTCTCTCTCTCTCTCTCTCTCTC
>JAOWAY010081660.1:0-11328 GCA_028565895.1 Goniobranchus geometricus
GAAGTCCTAGTCTAGTGCCTTTTTATTCAAGTCAAGTCTAATGTCTTTAATGTCTTCAGGTTAATGTCTTTGGTATTTTCAGGAATTCCTCTGATTCCTTCTTTCAACTTATCATTAAATCATGAAATTGTTGACAGATATTCAAATAAGCATTTTTTCCAAGTGATTATTTAATATGGCTAGATCCCTTTACAGCTTCAGCACCCGTTATTATTTACCAAAATGAAATGGCCAGCATTTTCCTTTTGATCAGAACCAGAGGTCAATTTTCTGGGTAAAAGTCAATGAAGAAGCAATCAGCGTTGAAAGCAAGCGACCCCTTGGCTTGATTGATTGACATGTCACTTTCGCTGATTCTCCATTCTTGCCTACATGGGCAGCAGAGAAAATAACTCTTTCTTATTTTTCTGATCAATCATTCTTGAGCTGAGATTTTCTCTATTTCACTGATTAACTACAGCAAAATCTTTTGTTGTTGTTTTTGTATCGTCTGTTACAAGTGTTAGGGTCTTTGGTTTCAGTGATGGCATCAATGTTTGTATCAAGTCTGGTTTTTAGTCACAAATGAGAGCAGTTTCTGAAGGAACATACTTTTCCTGCAAGCAGAAAGACATCATTATACTATGCATACCTAGCGACCTATTGTTTATGGAATTTAGTGTCAAATGCCTCTATTGACAACCCACAAGGGGCAATTTCAGCTGGGTTTTTCTTATGCCACAACAAATTCTTTTAAATTTCATTTTTTAAGTTACAACCTTCAAACTCAACCACAACATTTGGATGGTAAATTCTTACTGAGAAAGTAAGGTGATTTGAACTAAATATTGATATATCATACAATTTAAGGTGAAAATGTATGTATATAATGACTTACTCGACTAAGAAATAGGATCATTGATGAGATAATAGAGTTGAAAAGAGACCTAAACCATGTAACAAAGAAGCAATAAAGTACCATGGTTTATGCTTTCAAAACTTAGCAACATCAATAAAATGTGTTTGAAATCGGCATGTTTCAAGGGCATTTTAATTTCCTTTTTAGATTTTTACTAGCTGGTTCAAGATCTTCCTAAAAGAGGTGAAACAGTCTCAGAATAAAGTGTTTATGTAAATTTCTTTTGTATCAAGTTATTTGGATTTCAATGTAATATGCTCGAGGTATTGGAAATAGGATTAAGGAGTGCACATTTGGATCTTAAAACAACTATAAATTAATATTGTCTCATGTTTCCATCCAAAACTTCATCATCTTTAAATAATTTTTTTCTCCAAAACTTGCAACCAATTCTGAAAATTCAAACTCAAAGTTAAATTACAGTGATCACGCCCTTTTTATGAAATGGTTTTCAACATTATTTTGAAAATCACCATGAACCATTTCTTCTGCTACCCGTATTTTCCCCACCCCTTTAAGGGGTGATTGAGATCAAGGCCTTATTATGATAAACATGATCTTTTTCCGCTCAATGAATTGTAGTAATACTTACTATTTTTTGCCAGGGGAAGATTTAAATGTGTACATCTAGAGGAACATTTTGATAAACGGTAATCGAAAAAAGATATCACAGGCACTTTTTACCTTGGTACATGTGAGTCTTTTATTTCAATATCGTCCCACAGGATGAATTTGATATGATTTATAAATCTGTTTGTTCATTGCAATGATGTTATCAAAGTTCTAACAAGTCATCATCATGATCAGGCTAATCTATAAATCATACTAATTTTGTCCAATACGACTTTGGAATAAATCCTGTAACAAGTACCATCGCACTACTGTGTTTTACATGCAAAACTTTCAGCATGGCATCAGTTGAGCTTTGTATTGGCAGATATAAAGTAAACTACACTTGCTTTTACTTTCCTGAATTTTGGATTTCAAAATGCATAGAGTGCAATTCAAAAAGTTATAATTTGAATTCATCGCACAGACGGATATGTTTAGATATTAATTCATATAATGAATTTGCATGATTGAAACTGAAAGGTGATCCTTGAAATTGTACGCCAAATTACATTCTTAAATGGATTTGCAACTTTGCGCTGACTCATATCATTGAACCAAGGTTTGTGCATCACCCTAAGCCCTTCTGCCTTTCAGCCTGTGAATAGGAGAAGTGCTTTGGTATTTATTCGCATGACAATATTACAATGTAGTCCCATAAGACTTCTGCTCTGTACTTCGGGCACAATAGTACCTTGTTTATCCATTTACCCTTACATTGCCACCCACTTTAGAAACTAGTGCACAACATTTTGAGAGGACATATGAGAAAATGACTGTGATTAGAAGAAATTTAAAAGACAGGATAACTTCAACAAAATTTCAGAATAGTCTTATGAAGGATTGATCAACACTGTGATGCATCTGAATATTCAAATGAGCTCAAATATTCCCCACCCAAGTCAGTTATTTCATTGCCACGGTCCTTCTACCTTATCTAGATCCAGATCTAAACCCTGCAGCACAAGTATTTCATTGTCAGTGCCTGTCTCGTCCATCTAGATCTAGATCAGCTTGATCACGAATTTCTGACCATAATTTACCACTATCCTCTCCTTCATCTTCAAAAAAAAAAAAAGAAGAAAAAAAAAAAGAAATGGCATGCAATGACTGATAATATCAATGTGATCTGAATCCATGGCTCAGCCAAGGTCAACAGTTCAAAAACAGCCAAGAACTTCCCAAAACCGTTGAATGTCAGCCCCAAAAAATTCAGGCAAAAAGGAAAAGTACATTACAAAAGAAACAAATTTAAGTTGAACTAGGCAATACAAATACATACTGGAAGTTTTGACTTTAGACAAATGTGGCAATATAAGGGTTAAGGTAGACTCACTCTTGACCATTTGTATAGCATGTTCAGGAGATCAAAATTAAGAAGGCTCACAGTTATCTAAGACACTTTTTATCTTTATCAATGAGAACAAGTTTTCATGGCCTTCATTGAGTTAATGTTTATTTTTCTCATTTTAGAGTGAGATGACAAAATATTTTTCAATTATGATTTAAAAAGCTGATCTCACAAGGAGGACATTGTCCTTTTATGTCTCTACATCAAGTCTGCCCCCGATGTCTTAACTCATTTTTTAAATTTTGTGTGTTTGTAGCGTTGAGGATCGTAGGCATTGGCCATCCAGAAGCAAGACGTATGTTTTCATTACTTGATTTCTTTCTTCATGTTCTGTTCTTCCAAAGTTTTTGTTACATTTTTTAAAAATTGAAATTTGAATCATTTTCAAAGTAACTTCATTCTGTTTGATTCAAAGCTACTAATTACCGATTCGTAGTTGGCAGAACATATTGAATCTTACAAACAAAAACAAAAAAGAACACAAAAAAAGTAGAATGGTTGTAATAAGAAGACAGAGATTCAATAATGAAGACTAAACATTGTAACATTTTAAAAGATGAGATATGGACCCACTCATATACCTCAATTTACTATCAATGACCAAATTACTCAAAACAGACAAATAATTATACAGTCAGGCTATCAAGCCATCATCCAGCTATCATTCAGAATCAACTTTCATCAAAATTCATTTTCTCAAGCACTGTAAAGCACTGTAAGATTATGGAACAGAAGCCCATATGCAAGTAACCAATTAGCTCCTCCCAGACAAGAAACCACAAACAGCAGTTTCAGTTTAAATATCAGTGCTGACAGTAATAATTATAACTGACAGGATAGTGAGTAGGTTTACCTATATAGGAAGAAAAAAAAACAAACCACAATTTTAAGAAGTAAAAAGATATTTTTTAATCTGTTTTATTTAACCTGTTTATTATAGGATAATCCTCTGTTCATTTCTTATCACTCTCCACATTAAGAAAGCTCTGAATGATAACCTGTCAATAAAGGTTTTAATAAGCTTTTTCTCTTTTTCTCTTCTTTCTCTCTCCTGAAGAAAAACAAACATTTTATCTTTTCCATTTCTGAGATCCTTTCCACATTTCTATTTTTTAGATTTCTCCCAATTCCTGTGACCAACATTAACAAGGCTATGGTTTTTGTTTTCCTCTTAGGCTCACTAGTGACAAAGCTTTGGAAACTAACCACATTGTAAAACAAAACTTACAGTTTAAAATAACGCAGTAGATTCCTGCATAGCACACCATTTGATCCAATTTACAGACCTGTTTTTGCCAATGCACAAAGGTTTGTTTTTTGGGCAGGGGTTTTTTAGGTACAAGTTATTGTTGCTTATCAAATCTGTCATTGAGGCAAAAATCTTGCTTGCGACCTGGTATTTATATTGAAATAAAAAAGAAAGATCTGTTTTGCATCCATAATTCCCATTTAGACGGAAGGGCCAGTTTATGTTTTGGCCATGTAGCCGATCATTAGTGTAGTAACTGCAGAATACTCTCCGAGTTTTAGGATTCTTGGATAAATGGGAAATGAGGACACACAAAAATGTTACATGTCTTTGACAAAAGTGTTCCGTTTTATCTTTGAATACATGAATGAGACGGGTTTGTGTCTCCTTTACACATTAAAATCTTTTCTTTTTTTTTTCTTCAAATTTTAGTCTTTTTCTGGCTTCCTTAAAAGTGATGAAAATCAAATGAAGCTGATAGAATCCTATTTGATGGATACATTCTGTTGTCAGGGCGATAGTAACTATTGTATACAATACATGCCGTTGAAAAGACATCAATGAATAATGTTGCTAATAGCATTGTTGATCTATTATGTCAAACTAGAGAAAAAACAACTGAATTATATAAACATGCAGTAGAACTAGTAGAAGAAGTCATAATAATAACATAAATAGTACCAATTAAGATGCTAGATAATCTTGAAATGTTCTAACATTCATTCATGGCAGTTACCTCCTCACCTGTATTACATATCAACCTGCATGTCTTGTTATGCAGAGATATTACTTATATTCAGAGATTGATTGCTGTATTTGATAATTGTCAGAATCGGGAAGAGTTGAGAACATGAGTTACGGACACAAGTATGATTATAGCCACATTAATGCCAATTAAAACCTGTGATGAATCCCATATATTCTATGTTTGTTTTATAGCGAACAGATTATATGTCCCATCTAAGAAAACAAAGCAGCGGCTATCTTTTCCTGTACACAAAGTGCATGTCTGTTCCATTTCACAATGCCCTGTAAGCCAATTGAATGTAGAAAGAGGGCCAATCCATCACTTCCCATTTTCCTGTGAAACCTTTCGCATGGTAAAGGGAAAGTAAAGATTTTTATTTATTGTCTTTCTTTGGTTTCCTGACATTTCTTATGGATGAAAAGTAAGAGGTTCTGGTAAATTTAATGTTTAAGTTAAAGGCAAAAATAAGAGCTTTGTACAGCAACTGTTAATGCTGGAACTTTTTATTTTACTGTAAATTAATCTTGTTTAGTGTACTGATAGCAGATATTTCAAGTACATCCATATTTATAAGAAGTAAAGCATAGCTATGTGCAGGCATGTAAAAATCGTGAGTTTCATTTTGTTGATGATAATTATCTTTTGTCAATTAACTCCAGAATGCTTTAAATGGCATGATTACCGTAGTGAAAAATATGAATAAGCTATACTGAACAAGTTGCATTTATTATACTTTGAGTTTAAAAATAACATTTTAGGACTTAAAGTATACCTAAGATATGCATGGATAAACACTCAGAAGGCTAAGTATCAGACATCCAAAAGGCATTACATAAGATATGAAATAACTGATTCATTCAAGGACTTGGTTTTCCAAGCAGATATATTATTAAACCCGGAGGTCATTCACACACAGCAGTTTCTCAAAATAGTAACTATATTAGCTCTCTTTTTTATATAGTTTGTTTCGAGGTTATGCCAAGATTAGCCTTTCACTGAAAGTTTGAGGCTTACATTTTCAGTCTTTCAGTATCATATGATGGCTGCATCTGGTGATAATATATTTAAGTTCAATAACGAAATTAGTATTATTTTGTAGGTGCCCTTTGCGACTTTCCAAAGATAGTGATATCTTGTGACAACCTGATCCATTTATCAAACAAATTTTTCCTATCTTTGAAAATGTAGAAATTTTGTTTATTTTTCCGGGCTCCTCGGACAAAGAACAGATACACTGTTTTTAAAGGATAACTGCAGAGCGGTTGAACCCAGAATCTTATCGAGATTTAGGGCTAATTATAGATATAGATCTATATAGTATATGGCTAGAGAAATCTGGATCACAAATTGACATGTTTAGAAATCTTGATTCTAGATCTAGATCTATCGTTTATGAACAATCTTCATAAAAGGGAATTTCATCCATAGTCTCGTATAAAAAGCTTTCTATGTCTTCAAAGGTACAAAAAAATTGTCTGATAAACAGATAAACTGCTGCAAGATATCAGTGGTATTTTTACTAAGCGCACCCATAATGATATTGGGAGACTAAAATGAAAGTCTTGGTTACTATTTTTAGAAACCTCTATGCTTGATTAATTATGTGTCTGCTTGGATAAACACCTCCTCCATTCAAATATCCAGACCAAAAATTTCCTTTCTTAAAAAGTTCCAGTTGAGAACATGAATGATTATTTATTTCAGCTCTCTTTCAGCAATGTCAATCTGACAATCTCAGCTTTATGCTTTTTTGTAAGATAGAATATACGTTAGTTCATTTCTTCAAGGGTGTGGCCATTAATGAAAATTATCTCATTTTTCCATTTCCATCTTGAGTTTCTTATAGTGACTCATTAAATACTGAATAATAACAATTCGTATTGAGAAGCAAAGACTTTACATTACCTTGTAAACTGTGAGTTTGATTGTATCTACTTATGAGATGTGACAGTTGACAGAGAGGATAGAGACATACCGCATTAAGGACAAATTATTTCACAATATTTGGTTTTGAGTATACAATTATGCATACCTGGTGTACAACTTATACAAGCTTTTCTCATCAGGAAGGATAGGAAGATGGCATCATGCCCCCTCCCTCCTCCTCCCACCCCCAATGCTTACCCCCTGAATATCGATCTGATAGCCTAGTGGTAGAGCGTCCGCCTCGGAAGCGGGAGGTTGCGGGTTCGATTCCCGGCCAAGTCATACCTAAGACTTTAAGATTGGCATTTTAGCAACTGTCTTGCTTGGCGCTCAGCATTATGAAAACAGTACTAAGACTGGTCTGCCCGGTGTCAGTATATGTGACTGGGTGAGTCATTCGAGTTGTGCTATACCTTATGGCTCATGTGTGGCAGCACATAAACATGTCAAAATAGCACCGTCGCTTATATAACCTACAATGTTGAAAAGTGACGTTAAACCCATAAAGTAACTAACTAACTTACCCCCTAAATAAATGACAACAACAAATATATAAGTTGTAATATGATAAACATCAATAGATTGATATATTATTTCCTTTTCTTTTACTTAGAAGACAATGAACTCAGAGTCTGATGTATGCTATACCCAGGTATTTTCAACATCTTCTAATACAATTTTATTAGAGCCCAGCAAATTCATGCACATTTTCTTTTGCAAGTTCAATTTCAGTGACAAAGAATCATGACTTGTTGGTGAGGACAGACTCACAAATCTTGCAAAGATTTTGCTTTTTTTTTTTTTTTTTACTCTAAATGAAAACATTGGAAGCCAAAAATGGAAAACGAAATTTACAGTCCGTGTCCTGAAGGCTCCTTTACTACACTTGGTTCATATCCCTTCCTATTTAGACACCTCTACAACTCCCCGGGGAGCATACAGTGAAGCATCACACTAATGATCTGAGTGTAGCTTTTGCTGCCAATAGCCATCCTCTCATTCACTCAGTGTTGTGTGAAGTGAATGGAGTAAGGCCTTACCCAAGGATGTGATCCCAGGGACTATATGTTATTAGCCAGACCATGCTCTCAAAACATAATCTTACAATGACACCCATTCAAATCCTGCCCATGTGAACATTGCTTGGCCCATTTCATGCCAAGCTGTACTTACCATTATAGACACAAGTGTTCCAGCTTGAACAGGTCAAGAAAATGGTGAGAAGATGAGAGGAGCTAACAAAGCAAGTGAGAGCCAGTTTATTGGCACAAGTTGATGCACAATATCATGTGATGAGACATAATGAAAAACATCTTTTTAATGGCTCAGTCTCTTTAGTTGTTGACATCAATTCAGAGTTTTTCATTAATATGTGACTGCCTTTTTGCCTGCATTGTTTTAACTTGTTTTCTATTTCCCCTCACCTTTATCTGCTGAGTCATCATCTTTTATTTGCAATTTATTAAATCATATAATTGTTTCATTCTCTGGCCACATTTTTCATTGAAACATTCCATAATTTTTTATTATTTTATTTCTAGTTTCTTTTTAGTAATTTAAGCTTTTCTTTTCATGTAATCAGCAGTCATTTGAGTCAGTAAGGAGTCATTGTCATACATTTTATTCGATAAATATTTGACCCAGTAAGCTTCTTGTTAATTTGTTATGCATTTAAATCAGCAAGAGAGAGTACCGTAGTTGACTTAGAAGTGGAGGTAAGACTGTTTTGATTATTGTTTCCATTTCATGCTAGCATTCATATCCTCTCTACAATACTCAGAATTGCATTTGAGCTGCGCACTGAATTTTCAAACTGCTTCGCAGTGATTGACAAAAAAAGAGAAAGATCTCTTATGATTCAATTCACCCCATTTTTGTAACCTACATGCCCCTGTTATATATTTATATAGGGTGGCCCAAAAGGTGTGCTACAATTTGTAATTCTAAGGATTGAGGTTTACAGTCAGTGAAAGAAATTTTTCGTAGACAGAAGCTTTAAAAGAAAATGAAGATTTGTTTACCGTCATTTGTGAAAAATTGTATCTTGTGTAAGTGTCCGCAATTTTTCCCTCTTATACTTCCATGCTCTCTTAATGATATTTGTATAATTTAGATAAGTGTATTTCTTTCCAAGATAAAAAATTTAGATTCAGTATGATGTTAAAATGGGTAACTTTTAAAGAATATTCCTGTAATATTCTTCAAGGTAACCCCTAAAGAAAGAAATCACGTTCCCTCTAGTCAGGTAAATTACCAGGTCAGTTGCAACCTGCACCTCTTGAGATGATTGGTCTTGAAACATCTCTTTGAGTTCGTGCATAATTCCTCTACCAGTCGGCACACTACCGCCATTTTGTTGCCACTATATGACCATCATATCACAAAGTGTTGGGACAACAAAATTGGGCTTGATCTCCCAGTGCCTTCACCAGTTATAAGTAGCAGCATTACTTTTATCATCTATAGTCAAAGTGCAACTGCAGCTATCACTGGATGGAGCTGCCATCGATAAATAACCACTGGTGTTTTAGTCCCTCAAAACTTGCTGTTTGTTTACATCCAGACGAAAACTAACTTCATCACCTATGATTAGCTTCTTGAGAAGTTGATGCTTTCCATTCCACATTTTTGCAAATGAGTTGTATAATCCCTTTGCTGAACGTAATGAATGCCTTTAGCCATTAGACAAGCTGCTCGTCACATGGATTATGAACAAATCTTTCTGACTGGATAGTAGGGAATGGCTAAGTATGTGGAAGAGCATTGAACACACTTTGCCTGGTTCAACTCATGCCTTGTTTTCATCAGTGCATGTGGATCAGGGTTTGCCTCTTTTGTGTGAGATGGCACGATGACACCTCTTTTGAAACCACCAGATCAAACGGGTTATCAGGGATTAAGACCACGGGGATGTTACTCTTTGATGGCAATCATAAGCCAAACGGGTTATCAGGGATTAAGACCATGGGGATGTTACTCTTTGATGGCAATCATAAGCCATCTGGGGGAAGGCATGGGGTTCTCATGTAAAGGGAAAACTCAATCATTCTCAGTAATTGAGGAGTTCCATACTTTTCCATATCCAATTCAGAGCAAAAATTACGTGGCTGTATATGTCTATATAGTTAAGTTCAATAACAAAATTAGTATTATTTTGTAGGTGCACTTTACAACTTTCCAAATACAGTACAGTCAACATCTGGTATTAAGAAATATTAAATGACTTTTAACGAAAAAAGAAAGTTGTTAAAATGGTGTCATGTCTTTTGGGCCTCCTTGTAGATATTTATTAAAATTTTATATGAAAACCAATGACATAGAGAGATGCAATCTCATTGTTTTTTTTAAACTTTATAAATGGTTGGTAAGAAAAAGATTGTCACCTAGAAAATTTTGAAAAATGGAAGCCTGGATACACTATGTGCCATCTGTCTTCCTTATTCCAGAAAGTGGCGATGAAAATAGAGAGTTAGATTAGTTATTTCCCTAGTGCTTGTGTAAAATAATGTCATAAGCAGTAGAAAATTTGAGAAATTTGAAAAAGTTAATTTAATGCATTTATGTAATGGAGGTATCTATATACCAAAGAGAGTCAAGTGTCTTGAGTGCCTGAAGAGAATCATGAATAAGAATTTAATAATGGATAGTTATTTGTGACCCTTACTAGGCAATTCTTGATGATAATTTATATTCAACCTGAAATCTGAAAGTATACCTTTCTATCAAAGTGACCCCTTTTTATATCTGAAGAAAAGAAACCACAAATTATTATTTTATATTTTTTATGTGTGTGTGTGTGTGTTCAGCTGCTTGAATGGCCATCGCATGTGAAAGAATTCAATTTTGTCAAAAAAAATTCCACTTTTTCCTTTTGCAATCCACTGCTTCACTCCCTTGCATGTCCCTGACATAAAAACGTGAATTCCATGTCCCATGTATCTATTCACTTTTTAGCAACTACATTACTGTTTACAGGCACTATTTTTAGAATAGAGTATCTGTTTACTCTTGTCATGAAGAGGGATATTAAACAAAAAAAAGAGGTATCAGGCCTATATTCTGGTTTTAGTTTTAGAAATTTTTCTGACTTGCCTTCTCGTCTTTCTTTTTTATTATAACATCCTTATTTCCATTTACTGAAAGTATTATATTAAAATGTCATGAGAATAAGACTTTCTTGTTTTGCCTCTTCTAATTTTGGGTTTCATAAGTTTCATTCATTTTCCCCTTCCTCTTTACTATTGTTCTCAACCTTGCATTTAGGTTGAACGTAGGATTTTTAGATAAAACATGTGCCTTTTATTGGTATTGAAATTATCTGCTCTGTAGAATTCTTCTTTTAGATGTTGAGTTTCCCCAGGAGCAGTTTTTCCCCTTATTTAATCAGTAGGCCTAGTTGGGAATCGGATGATTTTGAAAGGAGCAATTGTATCCATACACACCCATCCCGACTCATCTTATTCATATAAGCAGATTTTTTCTTAACATGTAGAAATAGTTGAAGATTTATACCCAGAATTACATCTTCTGGTTATTTATTTGAGAAT
>JAOWAY010081770.1:0-11328 GCA_028565895.1 Goniobranchus geometricus
TCTGAACGGTCTTTGTGACATGGTCTTTCATATTCAATTCTCTATCTAAGAAGACACCAAGATTTCTAACTGAGTTAATGATGGTCTTATCCTAGTATCTGGCACAGTAAATTCCAGAAAGTAAAAAAAAAAGCGCACAGGCCAACAAGAACGTTCAAATAGGAGTCTAGGATCAGACAGTAAGTTCAGCATCCCACAGCCAGCCTTTCAAAGCAAAGGATTTTGCACGGGACAAAATAATGAAATCTTAATAAACACAGGTGGATGCAAGTCTACCGTCATTATATTATCAGACGGTGCAGACAGGCATTACAAGTGCGTAATAATAAGTTCTTGATGATACCACTGTGGGTTCTCATCGTGTTTTTCTTCTGATATTTATACTACACGTTTATGATCGTAACTGTCTGTGTGTCCTGCACCCTTTCACTGCCGTTCATGTTGCAAACGCCCTATGGCCCTCTACAATGTAATGTCATATTATAGAGAGATTTTGGCCCTTGGGTTTCGTCGTCAAATATTCATAATATTGTGGGGGAAATTGGACGTGGAATAAAACAGCTCTGGAATGGTGCCGTGGGTTTGCGGGTATTTTTCAAGTGCGAGTTGCATCGTGTGTGTCATAATTTTATAGCATTTGCAAAAACTGTTGTTTGTGAGAATCGAACTGACCCTGGCAGCTGCCCTTGTAATGGCAGATTTAATACAGATTTAATGCTAGACGTTAATTTAATCTCACGATTTCTTGAAATTATCGTCAGGGACTTTGGTATAAAAGACAAACTGGGGTCTGCTTGGTCAGTACCTTGGGCTTGTAAGAAACCATAACATTAGTACCTTTGACTTGTAACATCATATAACATTAAAACCTTTGGCTTGTAAGAAACTATAACATTAGTATATTTAGCTCGTAAGATACTATAACATTAATAACCTTTGGCTTGTAAGGAATAATACAGCTGTATCTTAGGCTTGTAAGATACTACAACATTACTATCTTTGGCTTGTAAGAAATTAGAACATTAATGTCTTTGGCTTGTAATGAACTATAACATTAATACCTGTTGCTTGTAAGATACTACAACATTAATACTTTTGGCTGTAAGTAGATACAATAACATTAATACCTTTGGCTTGTAAAATACTATAACATTAATAACTTCGGCTTGTAAGAAACTATAACATTAGTACTTTTGGCTTATAAGAATCTATAACATTAGTAGTTTTGGCTTATAAGAATCTATAACATTAGTAGTTTTGTCTTGTAAGAAACGATAACTTCAGTACCTCTCAGTTGCAAGAATCTTATCATTAGTAACTTTTCCTCGTGAGAGACAATAATAACATTAGTATCTTTGGCTTAAAGAAACTATAACATCATTACTCAGTGATCCTAAATGGACCAATCACGACATTTTGAGGATTGCAGCACATACGAATAACTACTTGGGTATGACGTTTTTGCTTCGTTTTTCCTTTCTTTTTACATGCTGCTTTTGCTTGTTTGTTGTTCTTTCTTTTTTTATTCTTTTCTTTTTTGGAGGGGTTTGTGATTGCTTTGACTGTTTTGTTTGGTTTTGTTTTAATCTGCGAGGTGCCGATGGTGTATATTTATTTGAATGGTAAATTTGCATTTTCCAATAAAAATCAGACAAGAGAATTGCGTACTTTGATTTGGAGAAAATCTTGAGATATCGTCACCATTGTTAAAAGGACAGTACGCATTATTAGTTATCATACAAAAAATGGTACTTTTGAGTCTGACGTTTGTCCGAACGTTATACTATGTTTTGTCCTTTCTTCCCTTTTATATGGGTAGTCCTACACATATCAATGTCCACATATGAAAGCCGTCAATTAATTCATTAAAGCTGTAGTTCAGTTCTAGAGCGTTGGCCTGCTGAAAAAGAAGCAGCAGATTCGATTCTGGCTAAAAACGCACGCGTTTTTTTTTTCTTAAAATGCATGGAAATTTGCCCATGTTGTTTCAATCGACCCATTTCAAAATGGATACGTCTTTGGCAAGAGAAGTACTCTGCAACAAATTAGCGTCCTATTCCCAGACTGATGGATAAATCTGACAATGTCGGCCTCACGGCCCATTGAGCCGATTCGGATCGAAAAAGACTACTTCCGGTACTAAAGCCACTAACTGTGCTCAGAGCGCTGTGCAACTATTGCTCAACAGGCCTTTTTCTAACCGTGTACCTTCTCAACTCTACGTAGAGTATACAGAGATGCAGCCATTTTACAGGCGCACTTGCTCTGGCATACTGACAAGATCCACCTCTGCCTATGGTCAGGTACTCAATATCACCTACGTGGAGTGAGGAAATGAGCATAAACAGCCTCTGCCAAGGACTAAGCAACGCCATGGTGAGACCCAGTTTCGAATTCTGAACCTTGCAGTTACAAGTCTAATGGTTTGAACACACAATCATGCTGCCACAAAGGAGTAAACTTACTGAGTGAGTAAATTGACTACAACTTGACCAATTGTCAATGACTTGTTTTGAGGCATTTTTGACCAAAGTAAAGCACACTAAAAGTGTAAAAATATATAATCATATTAATCATTTACATGACATTAAGTATCTTTGATAAGCAACTGGAAGACCGAGGTATAATTGGAAAGTGTGGTCATCAGTTGGTCATTCACATACTATAAAGGGAATGCAAGTTTCTTTTTCTAAGCCTTATATCGATTAAGATTCTATTACACTGTCACTGTCACTTGATTTGATACTAATATCAAAGAGCAATCATATTTGGACCTTAAAGGTGTAGATATACAGGGGTCAATTAGGGCCAGTTCAAATACCATAGCCTACACCCTGCCCTGCAACGGCCAGGAAAAGTATTTACTGCCAGGCTTGTATTTCACATTGTAGATGCGTAAAGATTAAATTTCAATCCGGTGTATGATTGGGTGTAAGTTTCAGTTTCAATTTCAAAGCTTTCCGATGTGGATTAGAGTCAGAGCCACTGCTCTCACCCCCAGGGGAATAAAGTTGTGGGGGTATACTGCCATGAGGGCGATCAAAGGCGTCTTCAAAGTCCCAGTTTTCTAGAAGACCTGCATTGCTCAAACTGGCACCCCTGATCTTCCCACCATTGCTGCTGCTACTCTTCCTGTGTTTAGATTCTTTATCAGATCCAGAGGAGCTTTTACTCTTAGAGTGATGGGTTGATGCTGGAGACATTGAGACAGGAACTGACAACGGTGATGGATGGCGTGGACTTAACATGGATGGAGATTGATAACTTGGAGAAGCATGTTGAGACATTCCAGACACTGGATAAGGAGGGCTAGAGGAATGCATTGACTGGCGCTTTATTTTAAGTTTTAAAGTTCCTTTGGCTGGATTGACCATGGTGCTACTGATAGACAAGCCTTCGCCTGTGGCAGGACTTTGATTGGCTAGCATTTTACGACTTTCGTCAATGTCGGAGTCATCAGAAATGTCTGAGTGAGGAGGAAGGCGTAAAGGGGGCCTGGCAATTTTGGCATTAGTATCATCAATGAGATCAGAAATGTCCTCATCCTTTTCAGTATAGTTGACAGGTTTTCTTCTCCTAAGTCCTCTCCTATGTCCTGAATCTTCACTTTCATCCAGATGTATTTTGTCAGCTTCATCCTTTGCCTTTTCCAAAAGTTTGAGCTTTGCTTCTTCCTCTCTGCGTTTCTTAGCCTCCATCATGCGGCTGTACTGCATTTCTTCCTCTAGCTGTTGACGGCGTAGTTCAATTTCTTGCTGCCACTGAAAGATAAGATAAAATAAGAAAAGATAAAATAACTTTATTATCCAATGATGGAAATTTCGACCGTATTACATTCATCAGTCATCAATTTACATATTACAAACCATTGAACATCAGCAGATTCAAAATATAGGATTTTAAGGACATGAGTCACATTATGTAAACTTATACGTATAAAGCTTAAAATATTCAGAGGTAAAAAGACATAATGAGTAGATTAGCATTTAACATTGTGCATGCGTAAAAAATTTAAAGTTACCAGCATAACACCGCATAGCAAAAGTTTACTCACACCTGCTGACAGGCAACCATACATATCTACACTCTAACATATATACCAAAGACATACACACCCCAAAGCACCAAGTCAACATATGTAGGATGGTTCAGAAAGTAGATTAATAGCAGTGGGGAGGAACTTCTTCTGTACTTTTCACAATTTGCTTAAGAAGAATCAACCGCACACTGCGATCCAAGCGTTTTACTTGCATAGCCAGAATGATGTCTTTAACTTGAGAGCGAGAATTTCAAAAGATTCAAGAATTTTCTTATTGAGTTTGAAAACTTTTGTGGTCTCTCTTGATGGAGTTGAGAGACGTTGATGATAACAGGACAACAGAAGCATGGGTGTGCTGATCTAGTTTGTTATTGATGTCAACACCTAAGAATTTATTAGAGTTTACTTATTCATCTGCCTCATTTTTAATGAGTAATGGTTAAATTTGTTCTTTCCGGGTTCTAAAATCAATTATAAGCTCTTTGATTTTTCTTAACATTTGAAAGCAAAAGGTGTTCAGCACACTTAGATTGAAAGGTGTTAGCAAAGGCCAAGTACTTCTACTCGTCATCTTTTTTTAAAGTATAAGGCCTTAAATTGTGGAGACATCAGCAAATTTAATGAACTCTAAATTACTACAATGTAATGAGCAATTGTTTTGTGTAGATGGTAAAAAGCAAAGGGGAGATAAAATATCCCTGAGGGGCCCCAGAATTGGTGATAATCTTGTCTGAGTAATTATTATTTAGTTTTACATACAGAGAGCGATTGGTGTGAAACTCTAAAATCCAGGCCATGACTTTGATCTACTTTCATACTTCTGAGCTTTGGAACCAAAGTATGGGGCTGGATTGTGTTAAAAGGTGATAAAATATCTGGGAATAAGATCCTCCACACTTCTCTTTGCACAATACACAAACAGCAATGGATCCTGTACATTTTCAAAGAAAAAGGGTGAATCTTTTTCAGGACAATACATTCAAGACAAGATAACAGCTGAAGGTCATTCATCTCTGACATTTTTCTCTTTCTCAGGGAGGGGTATAATTCCAGATGTTAACAAGAGAGTGAAAATGGAATTCATAACACAAGGGATTAAAGTTTGTAACTGGTACTTGAAAACAAATCAAAAGCTTGGGAACCAGATACTTAACTTTTTGACTAACACATTTCTTTTTTTGGTTTGGACTTACAATTGCAGAGGGAAAATAGCCTTTATCGAAGTAAAAGAATGTTTCTTCTTTCTATAAGATGTTTTGTTATGTAAGTAGAGTTAAAAGTAAGAAGGCAAAGCAGAGGTGCTTGAGACAAATTTTCAATATGGCGGCCAGGGTACTGTTCAGAATGGACAGTGATAGATTTCAGAGTCAGGTTTTGAAATGGAAACCAGACAGCAAAAAGAAGAGAAGAAGAACCAGATTATCATAGAAAGAAGTGGTCTCCAAAGACCCCCTGGCCATCGAAATGAATCTATCTAAAGCCGGCAGAGCTGCCAAAGGCAGGAAACAATAAAGATTAGTAATGGCCCTAGGTGCATGTGGCGTGGGAAGAACTAAATGCTGAGTAAGTAAAAGCAGTGAAACAAAAATTAACCCAAACTCTCGGAGCCGATATATCACTTTATGGTACAAAAGTCGCCATTACAGAAGCCAATATATAGGCTTATGGCAGTCAAAGAGTGAAGAATAAATAAAATTACTTTCCAGCAAAATCATAATATACATCCCAGATTAAGAAGGAGAAATTCAATTTCAAAATACAATTTTCAAACATGAAATTGTGAATGCATTTGAGATAAGGTCTGAAAGTTATTTTTACTATATATGTCAAAAGAAAACAAACAGAAAGCCCAAAGAAACAGCACAAAACATAAGGTACAATAAAAGTCTGTATCACCAGGGATAGTAACAAATTTCTTATCACAATGAATGGAAAAAAACCAAGGTATGACATTGTAGAAATAAAAATTATGCAGTCACAAATGAATAATTTGGGAATGACTGGAGGACCCAGTGAAAACATGAAAAAAAAAGCAACAAATTTTTAAGATTGTAAACATATCTTTCTACAATGGATGAATGATTATTATTTTCAAGAACGTTATATTGGGACACAGGAGCATTTAAATAGATATAAAGTTAAATCAGGACAGCTAAATCAAATAAGGTGGAGAACACAAAATTTCTAGCCATAAAAACCTACCTGAGGCCTTGTACGATTTCTGTTCAATAATTCACTTTCATCATTTTCCCGTTGCCTCCTTTCCTCTTCTTTCAGTTTCTTTTGACGCTCTGCCTCTTCTATTTCTAATCGTTTCTTTCGCTGCTCTTCTTCTTCTCTTTGTTTCCTTAGCCTCTCTTCCTCTTCTCGTTTCTTTCTCTCAAGGGCCTCCTTTGCTCTTCGTTCCTTTTCCAAGAGTTCCCTTTCCCTCTGCTTTTTTAATTCTCTCGCTTTTCGCTCTTGATCTAATTTCTCCTGTGAATAAGCAGAGGACATTTTAGGTTAAACATTCATATAAATTACTATTGAATGAAATTAAATTTTATGTGGTATGAAATATTTGGGGCTCACCAATAAGGCTTTCCAAAATATACAATGAATTTGCATTTCTGAGTGTATTATATGTCCATTTAATGCCTCAGTGTCTCGATGTATCTCAAAGCTTGTAATTCCCCTTGCTTCTTGGTTTGCCTCAAAACAGCCGTAATGTACTTTAAAAATTTCAAAATCAAACTGCTCACATTATTACTTTCACTAAGAGACAGGAACATAGCCAGTAAATAAGCGTATTAATTTTAAAGTTCTTTGCTTAGTCTATAAATGATTAAATGGTATGGCCCCTCTTTATCCACTTGATACCTATGAATCTTACTCTCGATTGAGAATTTTACGGTCAAAAGAGCATAATCTCAAACAGCCACTCTCATCAGCACACTTTTATGAAAGAGCCATCTCCGTTAGTGGGTCTTAACTCGGGAATCACCTTACTGAAGAGTGCAAGAATGCACCTTCAATACAAAAACTTCAGAAGGTCACTTAAACCCACCTTTTCAAAAAAACATACCATACATAACAAAATATAACTTTATTCGACCTTCCTTTTATAAATTTCTGTTCTCATTCTCACAATATTTGTGGTTTAAGGTGATTATTTTGCCAGCCCCTTCACTGAAACAACTGATTCCACCATATATTCATAAATTTTGTATCTTTTTTTTTTTTCAATGAATTATTAATGTTTGTCTTGGAATATAATAATGAGAAAGGCTAAATGTTTGTGTGTGTGTTTTATATGGTAGCCTGTGAGGTCTGTTATAAAATGCTTGTATCACTAAGAGCATTTTAAATGTTTCTCGGATGGCGCTTAAAGCTTTTATTATATAAGATTAAGCATCTGAAAATGTATAATTATATGATTGAAGTGCATGGAAAGCTAATATCATTTAAGACATTTGTCCCTTCTTTCTTCTCCATACTTTCATTTCTCATTTGTTTCATGTTCAGTTTTGTGATTTCTTACCACAGCATAAAACGCTTGACTTTCTTTTAGCTGTTTTCTTTTTCAAGGACTGTCAAGGCTGCTACATTTTTTCCAACAATTTTTTTAACCTTCATTTTCAAATTCCTTTTGAGGGTCTTCCAAAATTTGCAAAAGATTTTGCTTAAAAATTATAAAATTTAAAAGAACCTCCACCCCCATCCCTAAAATTGAAAACATCCCACCACAGTCACAAAGTAAAGAAAGTGGCATGTGTGAGAGAAAGATGAGACAAAAAGGTATATGACTGCAAATACAGAAAATAGTTCCCTATCCATTCTCAGATTATGATCTATAAGCGCGGTGGTGGAGGAGGTAGATAGATACAATGAATCAGATGCATATGATTGTTACCGTAATTTTCAAACTATAAGCCGCACCTTATTTTCTCTGGCTGCGAGCCTTGCGGCTAATTACTAGGTATTTTAATATTCTTTTAAGTGATTGTCAGTCAATCCACTCAAGAGTTAATTGTTAACTGGAAAATAATAGAATAATAAATGGCACTGTAACCAGAATTCACACTTACTGGTCCATGTTTAAAATTCTTCTTAATATGTCACTGCGTTTATAACTTCAAAAGAAATTGTCACAAGCTGTCTACCATTATTTCAATCCTTTCCAATTCTGTGGCTTTTAATCTGCTGTGGCTTATCTTATGAGAAAAATTGTTTTCCATCTTAAAAACCAGGAAGTGTGGTTGTCTGTAGTGGCTCAAAGCCCAGAAATTATGCTCCTTCAGCTAAATCCAGTGAGAAAGCAAATTTGCTTGAATTGATTGATACTGGGTCTAAGTCTAATGAAAAAGTAGACGGGACATTTCTTTACCATACAAGAATTTGAAAGGCAAGTTAATTTCTGTCTTGCTCAGAATCATACCTGTAACTTTATTTGCTCCATCAAATTATCAAGCAACTCATCACCGCTTTTTCCAGAATTTTGATCTCCTAGGGATACAAGCTCCTCCTTCTTGGTTGGCTTGAAAAAGTCTTTTGTGTGAACTAAAGGAAGACATGCACTTAAGCTGTCTCCAAAGTAATCTTCAAGTTCCTAAGACATTAAAAGAGTAAAATCACATTATCATCTTTCAAAGTTAAAAAGCAAAACAGAGAAAACTGAGTGAGCAAAGTGAGAATAAAACATTTGAAGTCTATTTCAATGTCTATAGTATGAAAACCAAAGGTCATAAAAGGGCTAGTTCAAAGTAAGCATTTGTAATTTGTGATATGAGTATTAAAATAAGATAACCGAGGTGTCAATTTACCCATTGCTGGTAAATGCCAAAGTCCTGAGGATTTTATGGGAATGACTAATGGATCTTTCATCTTGACAAGGGTTTGTGAAGGGTCTTCATAAGGACATCTTGGGGTCAGGATGACATCTTAAATTTATTTATCTTCTGGACAAAATTTAATGCATTCTTTAAAAATCAAACAATAAGTTTATGACTTATTTTTCCTTTTGTTCTGAGACATAAAAGTGAGGAACTTAAATAGACTGATGGCCGAGAAAAAAAGTGCTTCAAGAGAAGGTGGACATTTGATGGGCAATGTTACATGAAACAACATAACACTGACTAGCCTAAAAATGTAATGAAATTCAAGTCATGAGTAAGAGTCAAATTTACTGCTTCTTCTCAGCCTAAAACTGAATCAGTTTAAACCTCCCTGCCTATTAAAGCAACACCTGGACCATCAAGGAAACAGTAATGTTAGAATAAAATGAGTCAAAAAGAGTTCCTGTGATTTCTTCGACAGTATATGACCAGTGCTTCAATGGAGATCTTCTATGATAAAATAAACAACATCTCACACATTCTGAAAAAGATTCATTAAAAGAGAGTTGCTGTGATGTCTTTATAACTATAAGAAAAGTGCTTCACGGAGATTTGCTTATATGTTAAAACAAACAAATGTTAACACATTCCTAAAGCCTGAAATTACTGTTTTTCCTAGAAGGAAGTGAAGAAAATTTTGTACTCACATATATCTAAAAAACCTTACCAACCCAACACAGCACAAAAGATTAAGGATGGTATCATAAAGTTATTGCAAACTCACTCTTTATGGAATAAAATGAAGGGAAAAAAATCTTCATCTCTTTATGGAATAAAACGAAGGGGAAAAAAATCTTCATCCAAACTCTCACCTCAGCCTCCGGATATTTTATGATGTCTGCCGTATGATTTCCTTACCTTGTACATTTTCAATGCCTCCTGACCCTCACCATGAGTGCCTACAGGTTTTGGTGGGTCCTCTTTTCCCTCATCAGAATTTTCATCAATATCAAGGACTTGATTTCTTTCATCACACTCTTTCTTAGCTTGTACTTCTGCCTCAAACTTTTTAAGCATTTTGCGCATAACCTTCTCGGCTGCCAGCTGAGAATCAAAGGAGGGAAGTTGAGATAAGAGTGTTTTACTTGAAAAATCTAATTATGGATAAAGAAATTAGTTAAATACACTCATGTCAATTACAGTACAAAATGTCTCTATATATATATAAAAAATTGATATAATGACATCTTCTATATAGTGACATGTTGCCTACGTCTCAATTTTTCCTTAAATATCATTAGTAATAACCTCCCCCCGGAAAAAAAAAAACAACAAAAAAAACTCATGGCAACGACGTAATTTTAGTATAAACCATGTATCACGACATCTACGTGGTAGAACTCAGCAACTTGACATTCATTGATAGTGAAGAAGATATTTCTGGTCCATGAAAACACTTGCTTTCCGACCAATGGAATTCCCTATTCTAAGCCAATAAAAATGCTTGCTTTCTGACCAATGAAAATGCTTGATTAGCTAACCAATGATATTAACCCACCTTGGGGCTGCTTGTCGGGGAATCATCATGATGTCAACTACTACCAAGACGAAGAGAAAAGCACTGACAATTGGTGTCAAGTGACAGATTCTCATCAAAGTTGACAAAGAAGGGCACTGCTACCAAGTACGGGATTCCCCATAAAAACCTGTCTACAATCATCAAGTACTGAACAGCATAGATTTGAACCACGGTTGTCCTCATGGTGGCCCAAGCCCGGATAAATACAGAGAGAATATTGTATACAGACACAGTTTTTCTGGTCCCAACAATGTCAGTAAAGAGAGTTGCACCGTAAAACCTGCTTTTAGCCCCTGTGCATTTTTGTACATGCATTGGTGCAGTGTTTTAATGAGTTAATTTATGACCGCTTTTTTCTGAACAAGGGAGGTTGGGAAAAGTTAAATTTGTTCTTCTTCAGTTTTCACTTGCTTGTTCTGGTAGTAAGAACTTCCTATATTAAATCAATTTGTATAAAACGAAATGAACTTTAAAACTACACACAGACCTGTAAACAGCCAATGACAAATTTGTCTGACCCCCCCTTTCATTTTTTATAGGTCTGTACACAATAAAATTGGCCAGCTGGTGAATCATTACGGAAAATATTTTGGTACTTGTAGATGGATTGGCTGGCATATGAAACAGATCTTTGAATACAATTCAAAAGTGTCAGTAAGAAACACATATTTATTTATCCACAGAATGCACTTATAAAGACATGAAATGCCTCAGAACGTGGTCATTTGTATGACAATTCATTCTTTTTTTATGCAGTTATCTTATCACAGGCACTACTGTCCTAGCATAGGGAGAACTATGCATGGGTAGTGCAATTAATATTTAAGGAAAAATCCTCTTTTTAAAAAAAATCTCTGAAGTGCAAATACGGTAGTTTAGAACAAATTACAACCTGG
>JAOWAY010081881.1:0-11326 GCA_028565895.1 Goniobranchus geometricus
TCTCTCTCTCTCTCTCTCTCTCTCTCTCTCTCTCTCTCTCTCTCTCTCTCTCTCTCTCTCTCTCTCTCTCTTCTATTGCCACATGTACAGATCATACAATTGATAAAAACAATATTACTTAAAATAACATTAAAAATATAATCATAATTACAAAAAGATATCTCCCTGGGTCTCCCTCAGATAATTAAATGATGATAATAGTAGCAAGTTGCTGTACAATTGACACATATAATCATGAAACAGACAGGATAACATCAAATTTGCTGAATGATAAAATAAAAGAAATCAATTTCACTCCACCTCTATAGCATTCAAGGCAATTTCAAAAAGTACTTTACCCTGACTAGGAAGGAAAAGAAAACAGAGGGAGAAAGTGGCATTTTCATGCATTCACAACACTGCAAATACAATTTGGTACAAATCTGGTGACAGCATTATACACTTGAAGGCATTCTAACACAAACAAATTGAGTTTGAGAAGGTTAATATCAGTATGGAATTAAGTTTTCAAGACAACCCAAGAATATCTTTTGGGGATGCACTGTAGCTCAATGCAGGAGCACCAAACCCCTTTCAGCATAACTTGAGAACCGAGTTTCAGTGCCCATCCCGGTTCTTATCAGCACATAGAAATTGTGGCTTGATCACGACGGGATCATCAGATGCTATTCTTTTATATTACACCCTAACATGTTTCCTTTTTTTTTTTTTACCCAATCTGAATTTGTTCTCAAAGAATACTTGTTTGTTTCTGCAGTGATTTAGAGCTCTCCTTTTCTTTATGATGTTATCTCATCATCCATGGAAACATAAGAGGACAGGTTAGTTAGTTAGTTTATTTAGGAAGACTTTTCCACTTCAAATGTCATATCAGCACCTTTGTGAAAAGTAAGACCTAAGGCTAGTTTAAAATAATAGAAGTAGTAGAAAAGATTTTCAGATGTGGGAAAGAAGTTGCTAAAAAGGGAAGCACGCATTTCAGTTAAACAGCAATCATACAAAATGTCATAAAATAACTAAATTGATACGTGAACAAAAGTCGCAGAAATAGTTTGTAAGAAGAGAAATGAAAACGAAATTGCTAGATAGAGGATAAGAAGCACTGCAGACAAATGCTAAGAATAAAAAACTAGTATAATATGTTGGTTATTAAAAGGGGATATAATTCAACAACAACAAAAAATCCTTTCCCTCAACAACAACAGAAATGCAAGTATCTGGGGTCGTCTAACCCCAAATGTGCACCACCAAAAACCATGAAGGATTTTAAAGAAATAAATGAGAGCCTTTATATAACATCAAATCCCCTAAATGTGCTCAAAGCCCTGTGCAACTGTCCCCCAACAAGCCCTTGCCAGCCTAATACCTACTCAACTCCATGTGCAGTATACAGAGATGCTGTCATTTTACAGGAGCACTTGCTCTAGCTTACTGACAAGATCTCCCTCCATTTTTTGTCGGGCACTCAATAACACTTGATTGGGGTGAGGAAAATGTGTGTAAATAGTCTTTTCCATGACCAGAACAGCGCCACGGCAAGACCCAGTTTCAAACTCAGAACCTCGCAGTTGCAAGTCAAATGCCTTGACCACACAGCCAGGCTGCAAATCATGGATATTAGTACTTGGTCCAACTAGAGAGCAAATGATCACCATGAGCTGTTCATAAACAGGGAATGGTCACTGAATGATATGAATATGTCTCCCTTCCCTCTCCAGCAAAATCATCCCTTAATGGGGAGACAAAAGAGAGGCAGAAAGAAGGAAGAGGACAGATCGGAGAAGATCTTGTTCAACTCAGGTTCCCCTCACGTGACCCGCATGGGGAGATATGGCATTGGTCCTATTGCACATCCTCTCTATATAAGAATCCAAAATGCACATTATTACAAGGGAGAGACTTGACAGGCAGTGGAAGAGCTGCGGCTGTCATAAATTACCATTAAACTAAAGAACTTTTGAAGGTCAAAAAAGGATGGCAGAGTTGTATCAGTCTAGAAGTAACTATAACTAACAGTTATAGAGACAGCATTGTAGGAGTCAGATTTCAATTTTCAGGCCAATTCCATTCATAAAGAGGGTAAAGTCTTGATGGATGCCCTTTATATTTTCTGATATATAATATAAATAAATATAAAAGACCATGAAATTATTCATTTTAGAAATATATATATATATATATTGTGACAGAGTATTGGGTGTTCCAAAAAAGCCCCCCCAAAAAACCTGACTTTGCAATTCAATCTTTTCTGACGTGAGCAATGTAAGAATATAATTGTTATCTCAAAAATGTTAAAAAGCATACTGAATGAGCTGTAAAAATCCATTTCTGATTAATGCAATATTTTAGATGATAGGGTTGATTAAGTGATAATAAGTGAAAATTGTCAATATTGAGCTCGCTATCCTACATGCATGGAAGAACTGCAGAGCAAAATGAAAATATCCTGTTTTTGCACAGAGAGAATTTCTCATGACATTGAAATTGAGAGTAAGAACACATATTGATTCCATTTAAATCTAATCCGTGTTCTTCATAGACATCTACATGATTCAGCAGAGAATAAACAAGTAAAAAATGTTATGGATCCAATTAAATGTTAATTCAAACTGAATGATCTGCACAAATTAACACATGGAAGGAATCTCTTGTTTCTATACCTTTGACAATTAGCCCTCAGATCTAGAGATATAGGTCTAAACTTAGATCTAGAATAAATTGATATTTGTTTGTTATAATGTCATTTTTCATCTGTGATGGTGTTTAGTTTGTTAGACTTAGCTGTCGTTGTGACCATTTACAAAAAGAGTGGGTGGGCGGAAACTCTAACAGTGAGAGAATTTTCAACCAAGAATACACAGCAACAATGCATTGATCATTGAAATCAATCTTCCATGGGAAGCTCAGTCAGAAGGAAAAGCAGTGGTAGATCTATACCAATCAGAACAGATGAAAGTATTGAAAAGGTCAAAGATCTTTTCTTTCTGAGGAGGACACTACTGGCACTGACAGATCTCACTGGAAAACTGCTATTCACCTGAAGTGTGGTCTAGGCTCCATCACCCACATTGTTAAATATGGGTAAGGACTTAGATCTTAAAAAAATAATAAAACTTTGAGGAAAGACACTCGTGGAAAAAAATTGAGAAAGTATCGGTAAAGGCAACAGATAATGTCACAGGCATTGTACAAAACGTTGAAGGTTTTGCCCTCAAAATAAGCAAAAACAAACAGAAGGATGTTGCGTATGGGTCTAAGAAAATCTCCATTCCAGCACTACACTTTATCACCTAGAAAATCACCTTTCTAAAAAGATAATGGTACTGGCTGGAATGTCATGGAAAGGAGATACTGATATCCATTTGATAGACATTTAAGTGAACGTTGATAGGTACATTCAACTGTTACTTGAACAGTTGATTACAGACTGTAAGAGGCTGTGCGAAAGGGGAAACCATATCTTGCAGCAAGACTATACAAAATGAAACATCACATACTAGCAAATTACATTATATATCCAGGCGTATCACTTTCATAAAACAGGATGAGTGGCCACTCCTGATCTGAACGCAATGGATTACTGTATTTGGGATTCGTTAAAGGAGAAGGTGTATTCTGTGCAACTAAAAACATTCACAGAAGAATAGCCCATGGCTAAAATTGTCAAATGTGTTTAAACAAGGTCCTCTATTATAGATTGCAAGGTCAAGGCAGTCTTCTTTTTTTTTTTTTTTTTGGAACACCCAATATATAAAATTGTATTATATTATATATTATGTTATATACATTTAAAATTATCATCTTCTTTAAGGTTACAAGTAACAAGGAGGAAATTACAATAAATCTGAAATTTGAACACCCCAAAACAAAAAGCGCAAAAATATCTTGAGTTTGCACATCCTCACAATCCAAATTAATTGCAAATTCTTTTTTAAAAGACAGCTGGAGACAAATTAAATTTTATGACAGAGACATACAGAAAGGAGGGAGAGAGGGAAACAAGAGAAGAAAACAGAACAGTGGTGGAACTAGAGAGAGTGATAAAAAGACATGGCAGTGACAAGTTGAGATACATAGGACTAGCCCTGATACACAGGGAGCAAAAGACAAGACAAACAAACACGAAAACACACATGATACACAGGGAGAAAAAGGCAAGACAGACAGATACTTGGATCCAGACATGATACATAAAGAAATAAAGGCAAGACAAACATGAACAGAGATATGATATAAAGGGAGCAAAAGACAAGACACACATTCATGGATCCAGACATGATACACACAGAGCTAAAGGCAAGACAGACAACATGAACACAGGCATGATACATAGAGAGCAAAAGACAAGACAGACACATTCATGGACCCAGACATGATATATAGAGAGCTACAGGCAAGACAAACATGAACAGAGATATGATAGACAGGAAGCAAAAGACAAGACAGACACATTCATGGATCCAGACATGATACATAGAGAGCAAAAGGCAAGACAGACAAACATGAACAGAGATATGATAGACAGGGAGCAAAAGACAAGACAGACACATTCATGGATCCAAACATGATACATAGAGAGCAAAAGGCAAGACAGGCAAACATGAACACAGACATGATACAAAGGGAGCAAAAGACAAGGCAAACAGAGAAACATGCACAAAGGGGTAAAAGACAGAATGAAAAAGACAAAGACGGGGAGAGAAACATGGAACTATAAGTGATACACAGAGATAAACAGACAAGATGGACAGAGAAACATGGACACAGACATGATACACAGGGAGTAAAAGACAAGACAGACAGAGAAATCTGGAAATAAACATGATACATAGGATGCAAAAGACAAGACAAGAGAGAAGGAAACTTGAAGACAGATGATGTACACATGGAGAAGAAGAAAAGACAGACTGAGAAATATTGAGAAAAAGAATGATACAGAAGGAGAAAAAGATAAGACAGGCAGGGAAATATTGAGAAAAAGAATGATACAGGACAAGAAAAAAACAACTCAGGCAGAGACATGTGGAACCAGAAGTGATACACTGGAAGAAAAAGACAAGACATGCTGAGAAACATGAAGCCAGAAATGTTACCAATTACAATAAGACAGCAATTATGACACTGTGACATTAACAAATTAGCCAGCAAAAAACTGCCCCATTCAAATCATTTCATATTATCCAATTGCCAGGACTGTATTGGTATCCTTCGACTCATACAGTCCAACCCACACACATCAACATCATAATGTAATGCACTTTATGGTACCTTGACATCCAATATGTATGGATGACATGTCAACATCTCATTCTTCTCCCTTAGACAACATACTTAACATTTTTTTTTCTTAAAAGACTGACAGTTTCACATAAATTTGACTCACTGAAAGCCAATATATCAACCAACCTTTAAATTTCTTTAGTGCAGGCAATATTCTCTACATATAACATGATGTCCATCAATGGCTTCATCACACTAGCAAAACAGAAGTATAATCCAACACATGCTCTCACCCCCTTCTAGAAACAGCACTGTTCCTTTATTTTGTGGGATGCACTGATGCATCGGCAGTCTCTTATATTAACATACTTGTGGTACCATTGATGTTGGTACAAAAGGGTTGGACAGTATTTTTAAAAATTCTTTCAAGGCCACAAAGAGCCGTAAGTATAGAGTGAGCCATAATTAAATTATCTCCACTTCCTAAACATTTTTACTAAACAAAAAAAGGTTCACTTTCCAACCCAAGGATGACAAAGAAGAAGAGAAAGCAAGAGAAGGGAAAAGTATGAGATATGGAAGATGGACAGCAAAAGAGAGAGTAAATTTCCTGTGAATGGTTTCAAAACAAGATTTTAAAAGTCATTCATTTATGAGAGAACGGCAACATACCATTCATACGGTCACAGAGCAAAGAGGATGCACCGATACTGAACTTCACAAATAAAACTACCAAACTGTGAGCCGATGTTATCAAAACATTCCTAAATTATGAAAATTGCTTGACAAAGTTTAGCTAGAGAAACCAGCAAAGTGAGTTGGCAATAATATCATATAAATACACACACACAAACACACCATACACAGACACATCATACATTCACATAAAATTCCTTTCCTTGATGACTATGGTTCATTAACATCATAAGTCAGGAATCCTTAAAGTAAAATAACATTTGCTAGGCTTCCAGCATCAATGCCTAAGATTTTATCATTTGAAAGGAGAGTCAGCAACAAAATGAGATAAAATAGTCTTAAAGTAACATTAACAAGCATCAATGCTTCAATCAGTACTGAGTACAAAAAGGAGACCAGAAGGAGGCATATCAATAAACATTTCTGTACAATGCAAACAGTAAACTTGAAACAATTTCATTTCAATCAAAATGATAATAATGATGTGCTGCCTTGGAGAAGAATGCGATAACTGATGTAACCACTTTGTATCATATTCATACGTTTATCATATGGTTAATAACATTGATATCATGAAACAAAGTGAAAATAGCAATATGTATGTTTTATATATATAATATATTACAAACCAAGTTACATAAAGTCAATGCAAGTTCAAATACATTAATTGTGACGGAATACGAAGATTGCTACTATTGAGTAAGAATCTCACTCATTAAGCACAATACAAATGCTTAAGGTCACTCAATACTGAGCGGACAAAGACAAAAAGCATGACATTTCAGACCAATTTCCTTCATCAAACACAAAAAAAAACAAATGAACCAAATAGAAAATGAAGAATACTGGGCCCTTAGAAAATAAAAGTAAAACAGAAGAATAAAGCTTATTGTCATTTAATTACAATATGATTTCAGCTTTATGTGTTATGCATGTTTGTCGTCTTTAAGATGTTGAGCATTGTAGTTTACACTCTACAGGGGACATAATACCATGTAAGCTGTTGTAACATAAATTTCCAGACATAGTGATAACTAAAGTTCCTCATCAACTCAGCTCTGTGGACTTTAAAAATGTAACCATGATTTCCCCTTTAAGTTTTAATTTCAAGTATTTTTTTAATTTTCCTTTCAGCTCCTGTTACTTTCAGTTCCCTACATCCGTTCAATGGCACACATATTTTATCACTTCCTCATTTCATTCTCTTTTTCTACAGCCGACGACTGACAAATGGTATTAAGCTAACTTTTCTGTTTTACTTTAATCTAACTGTGTTTCATTTAGGCTTCTAGCTGTGTTCACTTTGATGTTAGATGTCTGAAAGACATATGGTCCAAAATGTCACGAAGCTTTTGCTTTTTCATCCCTCATTATAATACTTTTGCATGTATGTGACGGACTAACTTTTCATTTGTCGACTCTGTGGGTGAGAAGCCAAACTTGACACCAATCTGAATAGCACTCTAAACACATTTTTGTTCCTTTAACTTAGTATCGGTGCAAGTGATCAGCATTTAAAATCTAAAATCATCCCTCACAACTTGTGCTGTTACTGTTGGAGTAAAGATTTGTGGCAATACATATAACTTGGTCTTAAATCTAAAATCATGAAATTTTCATATAAGATTAACTTTAACAAAGAGATAAAAATGTTACACGACGATATTCAATCAAATCTTAAAGATTCACAAAGTGATTCTTCATCTTCATAGGATTCATGTTAGATGCAGATGACAATGAGACCTACGATTAACTTGCACCACTTAATTCAAGTCCATCAATACTATTTTAATATGATGCTTTACAGCACTAAGTATTGGATCTGCAGTTGGCTCTTCATTTATCGGGGCAATGATGCCACTGATCACTGGATCTAAAGTTGGGATCCTCATTTTTCTGGTGAACATTTTCACTCATGATTGGAGCAAAAGTGTCGACAGTCAATGAGCATCACCATGATCACTATAAAGGTAAATGACTGTATGGAGCCAGGTCCATAATCAAAATTCATCAATACTGTGTCTTTAGGGACAGTACTTTACTTCACACAAAACAACAAATTAATACTGTAAAAGGCCTCAAGCCCCAAACAGTGTACCACAATAACCACCCAAGATTTTCAAGCCCTTTCTGTACAAATGTCCTTTGTCCATCTCCATTGCAAGTGACTCCAACAGTATTTTAACACTTGTTGCTAGCCCTTTGTTCTGAGAAAACAAAACCTTAATTGCTCAAACTTCTGCTTGTAACAAAGCGTTGTTTGTTTGTTTTTTCAGATAAAAAAAAAATTCCACTCCCATACTTCTGAACCTACGTGCATGATATTTTCAGGATTCCTTCATTTTCATATGACCAATTTATCAACTTTCATGCAAACCGGATCACATGACCTGTCTGCCATCTTGGATTCTGAATGATCTAGACCCAGTTTTAAACAAAAACCACTTATCTGAGCCAGAATTGTGACAATAAACATTATCACCACCCAAAGCAATGATGGCTTTTCAAAATGAAAGTAGAAAATTGCAGTACACAGCTGTAAATAGCAAAATACGGTTGAAGTAGGGTGAAAAAATTCATAGAGCAGGCTGACCGTCTCTTAAGAGAAGGAAAATTACTCCCATTATTCTATTGTGTGATTGTTTTTGTATATCGCACTTATTATTAGTGATTTGACTTGAGTCAAAGACAGCAATGATTGGCACATACCAGAAATGGGTTACGTTACAAATGTAGGATAAAGAATAAATAAATGTCTACTTCCCTATCCCAGCAAAACTCTTCCCCATCTGAAGGCACGAAAGAGACCCTGACAGAAGGTGGACAACAGACAAGAGGAGAAGTTCTCACTCAACCTTAACTGGATCTTACAACATGCATGGAAAGAACTGGAGGTGGGACTGTTATTTTACTCTTAGTTGAGGACCACAAGCCCCCAGGAGGGAACATTAAAAATAAACATGGACAAGTACAGAAAATTATCACATGTCAGCTGTAATATTCTACAATCCTAATGATTTCAAGGTCTGCGAAATATATGCTGGGTAAAATGAAAACAATAATCAACATAATTTACACAGTACTATTCCATTTAAATATTACACTAAGCGATTAAACGGCAGATTCTGTAGTCTCTATACATCATAGTTATAATTTTCTAATGAAGGCTTTGACTATGTATAGCATTAACAAATTCACATTTTACATTGAAAATTCTTACATATACATGTATGTGTTTATATCAACTGAGAAATAACAACGGACCTAGAAAAGCCACAACACAAAATTTTCTTTAAATAGTTTTATATAGCACATTGGTCAAATAAATAAGGACATATTACAATTCATCGTCATCATCTTCTTTAGTGAAAAGAAAAGTTTGAATCTTAATATTTCATGTTTTATAAATATACATACATGGTAAATCAAAGGAAGACTTTATGAAAGGGATCTTAAGAAAGGTATGGTTTGTCTCAAGCATCAATAAGAACATTCTTAATTAAGAAGTCCCCCATAGGGAATATAATCCCTCCTTCAATTCCCCTCAAACACTTTATTCACATTTTCTTTCAATTTTTTAATTCCAAAGACTTATTGTGAAAAAACAACAAAAAAAAACTCACCGGCATCTCTATGTCTATTCATGCAATTAAGCATTGCAATTATTTCCTGCCTTTTACATCTACTGAGAACTAACATTTTTTAAATATAATATACCGCACAAAAATAAACTGTCATTCTCTTGAAGTCAAGTACAAGCTCATCAAGATGGGAGTTTTCAGGGATGTACATTTAGAAAGTCAAAAACATAAAGCTATGTCTATCTTATGAGCATGGGTGGGTCTTGATAATTTCAGAGCAAAGTATGTTTTAAGACAAAGGATGAGGTCACAAGGTGGCATATTTCCATTGGTCCAAATTTCATGTCTAAAATGGGAGGAGCAGCAGCTGATAAGGATTACAATACTGGTGTCAAAAAGTCATATTAAGTAGTCTGGATTTAGACATTAAGAGAACCACATCATCAAAATGAGTTTTCCTAAGCACCATCATCACTGCATATCTGCACCCTTCTTCTTTTTTCCACTCTTTCCATGTCTCTCCCAGTTCAAGCTGAATCCTGCTTTGCTTTTATTCTCGTCTTCACCTATGCTAACATTTGACCATTTCATGCCAAAGCCTGCCTTGTCCTGGTTAGTGCTAGTAGGGTTCTTCTTCTTACCTTATTACTAATCCATCTTGATATTGTCACCACAGAAAAGCTTTAGACTTTTTGTGAGCTTGCGGATATCTTATCTTGAGATGAAACCGCCATGTTTTGTTCATCTCCTAAGAAAACAGAATTTACTTACTTTGATATAAACCAAAGCAATTCAACAGTGACTACATGATCCTGTTATATAACACAAACAAAATGGAAACTTTTCTCAACACTCACTTTTGAGGAGAAAGAATGCAACTCAACATTTCTAAGGCCGTGAACCAACACCTTCTTCCTACCGTTATTTTATCCTCATATTTTTTATCAAATCGATGTCACTACTTTTTTTTTAATTGAAAAGGAATAAAAAGTGATCATTTAATCACCTTGGAATTTGTTCATTATTCATGAAAAGCCACAAATATTTGAAAAGGAACAAACTGATTTGAGGATACTTGAGAAATTCATACTAAATCATTCAGTTCAAGAATTATTTTAAAATTCGACACTTTTTGAAGTCAAAAAGTAAAAATAAGAATACCACAAAACTTACTCAACAGCATAGCCACAAAAAATAAATCACAACATTTCATTGATAACATTTTTTTAAAATTAGACTTTTAAAAAAATTTCTTGAGTAACACTTCTTCTTTTATCAATAGGTATTGGACTCAAAATTTTCTCTGAACTCTGTAGGAAAGCAGTAACAATTTCTAGAGTCATGACTATCATACTGTAAAAATTATGTTTAATTTTAATTTTGCCAGCCCAGTCTTTTTCTCTCTCCATTTGCCCTCACAGTACCATCAAATTTGACAATACTCAAAGAACAGGGGGAAAACACCAAGTCCAAATGCAAGTTAATTGCAGATATCTATCCTGCAGGCAACTTTCTTCACATTTTTACACAAATGGATTTCATGTGATGACTATAATCCCTTAAGATCTTTGTCTGTCCAAAAAACAAGACAGGAGGGTGAAGGGGAAAAAAAAAGAGAAGAAAAAGACAAAAGAAAAAAAACCCAATAAAAAACTGATTTGTGCCTAGCTCATATGTCCAGCACAAATGTAACAGAGAACAACTTTCACCTACATACACATCACTCATGTACATTATTGTCCCCGCACTTCCTCTGTAATCAGTATTAGTATTAGGATGCCACTTCCTCTTTCTCGTTCTTTTTTTTTCTTTTTTTTTGGGGGGGGGGG
>JAOWAY010081992.1:0-11320 GCA_028565895.1 Goniobranchus geometricus
TGGAGAGCTTAAATCACTGGATGACAAACAAAAAGCAGAAAACTAATAGTATGAACTTCCTGAGGTTGTCTGAACAGAGAAGTGAATGCCTTGTCATGGTTGCCAATGTCTGTCTCAGACCCGGTACTTGATGATGATTCTGAAGGCAGAAAGAACTCTGGTCAATCCCAGAATCATTCTCATCTTGTAAATTATTGTTGATAAGCAAATTGCATATCCTATACAGATCATGTCCTGATGCCACCCAGGGTGACTTTGTGAGATCATGTCCTGTTGTCACCCAGGGTGACTTTGTGAGATCATGTCCATGGTCTGGCTCATAACCACATGTCTTTAACATTGAATTCTAAGGTATTGTATCACTCACTTACTTCATTTACCTCAGGTGAAAATTGATACCTCACTATCAAACTAACACTGTCCCTGTCAGAGAGAAAACTTTGAGTGTGAAAGGCCGCAAGTCTTTTCTTGGGGGCTCTTTGTCACTATCGATCACAGGAGTAAAATTTCATTATATGTGACCAGACCTTCATTACTGGTGGAAACATTGGGCAACAGAAATATGCACTTTATGTACTCTTTTAAGAAATGATATTATTAACAACATTATTTATAATACTGTAATCTCAAAAATCATTTTGCTTCTGATAATTTATCATCTGCAGGCAGCTTGAGAAATTTGCCATATGTGTTTTGTCAGAGTGTTATAAACGTAGCAAAGTTGATGCACACAGAATATTAGTGAGAGAAATACCTCATCTAGGAAGGACAACCCTGCTGACCCTTGCAGAACATCAAGACCTCATGGATTTTGCAGATCATTCTGCCTGTCAGACGAAGTTGAGTGAAATTTGGAAGGGAAACCTTATCACACACACTTCTGAACTTAAGGTAACAAATGTTAACATCTCTGTGACATATTCTCAAGTTGTTTATTAATTTATGTGCAATTACTGATCATTTTGGTTACAATTGTTTAACAAAGCATAGAGGTTGAAATGTGGAGAGCATGCAGATTTGATGAAAGTTTACAGATTAGTATTGCAGGGCTGTTTATATATATATATGTGTGTGTGTGTGTTTGTGTGTGTGTGTGTGTGTGTGTGTATAAAGAATTTGGATGTCTTAGACTGGAAATTGAATTACTTACAATACAAGGGTATCTGTTTATTATTCCTGGTAAAAGATCTGTTGAATTAATTCAAATGCATTTGGTCATTTACATATTGTATCGAAACACTGGGGTCCACGTGGAGCTACAAAAGGGAGTGAAAGAATGAATGCAGATCATGAGAACAGTGTCTGCAAATTTTTGAATATATTTTTATTATCATCTGCAAATAAATAATTTGTGAGAACTCAAAATGTTCGAATCAGATCGGGGATAAGCCATTCAATTTTTGTTTTAATTGTAGAAGAGTTAAGAAAAGAAACCCAACCAAAGAACCCTGTAAAATAAACTGTCAAATAATCTGTTTTGTCTGATTCACAGATTTTTCTTACCCTCCTGTTCCCACCTCTGATTATTTTCATGAAATTTATAGTATCGAGGTGGAGAGAAAATGATGAAGGAGAAGAGGAAGAGGAAGAAGAGGAATATTTCTCACCATATCAATCTGTGACATCAGAAAAGAATGAGTTATCAGCATCATCTGATGTTAAGTTTGTCCGTTCACGCACCCGCAAAAAAGATGCCACCAAGAGAACAAGATACACAGAAGTACGAATGCTAAGCTGTGATGGGGATGGTGCCATCAATTTGTTCAGAGCCTTCCATAAATTCTACAGAGCACCTGTGACAAAGTTTTATGCAAATATCGTAAGTAAAGTCTTTGTGATATTTACAGTGCTTGAGCATATTAATGAAGAGGTATAGAGGGGGCTAAAAAGATTGACACTGTGTGTTCATTGATCTGGAGAACACCTAGGACTGGGCTAAAAGAGAAGAGCTATGGCATAATATGAGTAGCCTGAGAGTGGGAGAGAGATAGGTGAGAGCAGTCCAAGATTGTTTGGAATCTGTAGAGGACTTTGTAGTGTGCCTTGTTTCAGGCAATAGGAGATCTGACTTTACATTTGTGTTGAATACGCAGACTTGTTATCAAGGATACAGCCTGTGAGTTCCAGAAGAGTTTTGATATTCTAAATGTGGCTTTTATTGAGTATCCCTTAATTTATATACATGTGCACATTATTATTGATTTCCAACATTTTAATGATTTTCATCAATTGCATTTTAATAAATTCCTGTCTCCAGATAGCATACCTTATCCTGCTAGCCCTGTTCAGCTACTTTTTACTGACAAACTTACACTCAGTGGACAGACCTGACTCTCCATCAACAATTGAATGTATTGTCTGGGCTTGGTTTGGAACAATGATGCTCGAAGAAGTTCGTCAGGTACGTTTCAGTAGCTACAGAGATTCTGTTAATGGAGAGGATATTTTGTTTTCCTGAGAAATGGATTGGTCCCACTTGTCCACAAAACTCTCAATATAGTTGATGATTATGTCCATTTCTTGTTTAGCCAAGGTGGCCCAAATGCTGAGAAGGATAGAGCTTGCCAATTAAAAGACCTGCTGAAGTTTAAGGGGAATTAGCTAACCTGTCAATTGAATAGCTATTACTTTGAAGGTGATTAATGAGATTTTCCAGATCCCTATTTACAATGCAATAATTGTCTACCCCTGAAATCTTTATAACATTTTCTGTATCAATTTTTAATTGCTGAATTTTAAATGAGGCCTTTCTTTTGAAGTTCATTTTAAAAAACACTGGATTCTTGGCTGAGACTCCATCATTTTGATCCTTATAAGCCTAAGGTCCGGTCCATTCCATCTTTGCTCCTCATCCGTGCTTCATTGAGCATTGAAATGATGGGCAATAACCATCTGGGAGAAGCTTTGACTGTCAGGGCATGTGTGCTGGGATGTTTCAGAATATTGCATCAAAGCTGAGGGCTTGAGGAATTGTGACTTGCACTAGGGATTCGTGAAATTGGTCATTGCTTATCGCTAATATCAGAGATTGAAGAATGAATAGCAAACCTTTTGTGGCAGTTCTGTAAAAGTGGTTGTCATGAGCAGGATAAGCGGTTATTTTGTCAGGCAAATGACCGACTGTAGTTACTTTAGAAAGATTCTCATTATGTTATGGACTTGTTGCAAATTTAGGAAAGAAATAAGTTAATCACCATCTCTTGGACTTTAGAAAATGACCGTTACGAGAAATTATCATCTATCCAGGTTCAACTGTATTTTTTAAAAATAGCTCCAGGCAAGACTGTGACCAGATAAAAGAATGTGAGATGCTATTCAACACATGTCCATGATAGAATTTTATATGCATGCAGCATTTCTTTTTTTTAAAAGCAGTTTTTCCTGATCCTCAATTGTGGGCTTTCTTGGGTGTCTGAATTTTTTAATCTGTCAATATTGTCAAATGTTATGTGTTAATTCACTCAAATCATTTATCGTGAAATTGACTTGTTGACCTGCTGACTTTCTTACAGGTTATGATAAGAGATCAGAGATCCATAAAGTACAAACTGCGCAACTGGTGGAGTAGCACTTGGAATAGATTTGACGTTTTTATGTGTGTTGGAATGATATTGTCAATCATATTGCGATTCAATCTCAATGAGGATGATTTTGTGCATGTGCGAGTAGTGTACTCTATCACCCTGGCAATATCTTTCCTGAGGCTGATGCAGTTCTTCTATGCCAGCAGAAATATGGGACCCAAAGTCATCATGATAAGAAGAATGGTATGTCAAAGTGTCTAATTTCATAACCAATAAGGATTACTTACGGACTTACCCCTACGGATATTCTCTTGGCTGTTTAAGATTTATGATATTTGCAGTCATTTAAGTATTATTGTATTGGCTATCGAAGCCGCCACTTGCTTTGTGCATGATGCCGAATTACTGTAAAGTTCTCGAGAATTTTTCATATATAAATTGATAGACATTTAATATTAATAATTTTCATTAGGTTTAAGACTAATAATGCATCTTTTTCTTTTTTTACTATATTTGGATTTTTTTTTCTTTCAAACATAACGTTTATTATTAAGATTGTCCTATATTTTGATTATGGGCAGGCCATGCTCTTGTGCTAGTATGTAATAAGTGTAAATTTTTTATAATTGAGTAGCAGCTTACTCATGTTGCTCAATGCTATCAGGCATCATATAAATTGACAATAGCATAAAATGATGAAAGAAATCATGAATTTTTTTTTTCTTTTTCACTCTTCTCTTTTTAACAGCTTGTGGATTTGATGTTCTTCTTCATGATTTTAATTGTGTTTGTATTAAGCTTTGGAGTCGCATATCACATAAACATGTTCCCCAATGCTCCTGTTGACTGGTCAATTCTCTTCAATGTTCTCTATTACCCTTACTTTCAAATTTATGGAGAACTGTTTATCGAGAATTTGAAAGGTGAGATTGAATGACTTATGATTGCTCAATTTGTAGGGGCATTTTATTTCTACTGTCCCGTTTTTATTAATAGCAGTGGTAGAATTTGTTTGTATGGACATTTGTCTATAATTTCCCCCTTTGCAATGTAAGAATGTACAGAGGAATCCTTTCATAGAGATGAATGATTTATAATGAATAGTTCATACCGACTAAGCGCACATCTCTTAGGTGCTCGGGAGCCTTCACTGGGTCAACTTGACTGAGGTTACCAGCCGGTAAAACCTGTTGCTTCATGAGCATAAATTTTCAAGACGTGATAAGTCTATTTTCGATCATGCTTTCTCCTGCGAATTCAAAGCCAATTTTATTGACTGAGAGCAACTTTGATAAACCCCTGGCATTTGGATGGGGGGTATCCATCCTGCCTGTGAAATAATTAATGCCTTGGACTAATTGTATTCTCTTTATAAAGCTTTGAACTTGGCACTGTAAGAGGGTTCACAAATTGCTAATCGCTTGATTTAAATGTTGAAAAGCTCGAACACCAGACCGCCAAATATGACTAACACAGCATGAAACACCAGACAAGTCATATTACAGCAAACTCCTCACAAAGTTAACTTTTGCGGGCAGTTATGGGAACAAAACTGAACACATTTATTTTTCCCGATTCCTCCGTTTCCCTCCCTAATATTTTAACACAAAAATAACATTTTAACAGTCTTTGACTCAAACTATGGACAAATACACAAACAAACAACGCTAATGCTTTCAATTCACATTTACCCGTATTATGATGAATATAATTGAAAAGCGCAGGACTTGTGTATAAAATCTGACTGTTAAGAATGAATTTTATTTTCCCCACCGAATTCCATGTGCTCTTCCCTCCATTGCTGTTGTTTGATGGCATGCCTCAGTGCCTTGCGTGCCCATTAACCAAATTCAAAAGAGATATGTGTTTACAAAATACAGTGGTGCTCTAATATGTGCTGTTTTGGGATGGTCTTATAAGGAAAGTTTTGTCAGTAGAAATGCATGTAAAAAGCCTTGTGTGATGCGTTTTGCGTGAGAGATTGTGTTGTGAAATTGACTGAATGTGTGATTGAGTGTGTTAAAGACAAGTTCAATTTTGTGTGGCTTCTTCCGTGTATGCTCTTGTTTGTGTGACAATTGTATGTGTGAGATGTTCAAAAATTTTTTCTGGTACGTATTTATGGCAGTGGTTCCTCACAAATGATCTGGAATGATAAGCTTGAGGTATAATGTGATGGTGGGTGAGAATGGGATCCAGTGATAAGCAACTGGGCCTGACCTAGGTGTAAGTTATATGTGTGGTAAATGAAAAATTCAGCCTTCTGTGTCTTCTACAATTTGAGTATATTTTGGAATGTCTTCTGATGTTTCACAGGAAACGAGGCATCTCTTGAAAAATTGAAAAAATCAGCCTCTTCTCTGAGCTCAAAGCAGTTATCCCTGTAATCTTTTAATACTTGTCCTAGTGATGTGAGGTATATCTCTGCCAGTGATTCAATCTTTAGATCAAATGAATGGACTGCTTCTTCTCGTAATCTTTGGTGTTTTAAAAACTATACCTAACAAAATGTGCAGATATGGGGTATCATGGATGGGGTCTTTTAACACACGATACACTTCTGTGGCCTAAAATGAAAGTGGAAATGGGTTAGGCCCATATCTATCTCTTATTACTTCACAGCCGTAACTGCCCACTAAAAGATTAATAACAAAGAGAGGAAATCACTTTTATAAGTAAAATATCACCCAGCTGCTCTTTATATTCTAATTTGTCAGGCATGAGAATGAGAGGTCTCTTAGGGCATTGAGTGATTGGTAATTCATTTTTATAAGTAAAATGGGGTTCAGCTGTTATTTAGATTCTGGTTTATTGGGCATGAGTATATGAGGTCCCCTAGGCCATTTAGGAATTGGCATTATAAAAATAAAATGTGATGCAGCTGCTCTTTATTTTGAGTCTGTGGGCATGATTTTGTTAAGTCTCTAAGGGCATTGAGTGATGGGCAATATAATAACATAGAGAGAAATCATGTATATAAGTAAGATGTTGTCCTGAATTCTAATTTGTAGGGCAAGAGTGTGTGATTCTTTCTTAAGGCATTGATTTGATGCAGTATTTGTTGGATTTGTATTTTGTGTAAATGTAACTACTGACCCTTCCAGATATTTTAAGAAGTAAAATATTTTTTCACCAAACAAACACATGTGACTTATTGAAGAAATGTTCCTTTAATAATTTTTTTTAATATACCTGAACAAGCCATCAGATTGGTATCTGAATGTATCAGGATTATTGCTGGAATTATTGAAAAGGTAGTGTCACAGGTTTATGTTTTCATTTGAATATTCTTTCAGTTCCATCAAACTAAATTCTTCTCAGATCCATCATTGAATTTATTGAAGATAGGATATTGAGATTCAGCTGGATCCTAGGTGAATGGATTGTTATGTATTTTGACTTGTGTAAATCAGTTAAGTTCATCAATCAAGACATATTATCTAGCAAAGAAAATTTTGTCAAAGATTGTCTCTTTAAGTTGTCTATCTATTGGATCAGTATAAAGTTAATAGCATGTGAGCCTCACAATGAAAACTTGTAAGAGAGATGGATAGATAAGCCAAGTATTTTCTAACTTCTGCTATTTTTTGATAATAAGGTTTATTGTATTTTTTATAAACTTGATATTAGGGGACGAAGTCGATGGCTGTACACGAAATGAAACCATTTGGCGAAATGACCCAATGGAACGCTGTGCAGAGGAAAATGCAGTGGTGCCAATTCTGCTAGCTGTGTACATGATCCTTACCAACATCCTTCTAGTGAATCTTCTGATCGCTATGTTCAGGTGAGAACATTTAAATCGACGTACACTGTACTGAAAAAGAAAGGCAACAAAAGAATGTTCTTCATGCATCATAAAGTACAACATATTTTGAAAGATACAATTTAAACAAAATGATTTTATCGAAGTTTTATTTTTCAAAGAGGGGTCCATGGCTTAGTGGTGATCACATCTCAGCACAAGTCGAGAATCAAGAGGCATTCCACACGGTCAGTACAAGTGTACATGACTGCATGGGTTTGAGCCTCATGAGCGTGGCCAGGTCATGGGTGTTTTTTTCCTTAGGAAAGACACTTCACTTCACCTCGCTCACTCGACTCCGGTGTGAATGAGTACCTGGCCGTTAAGTCAATGCTATCTCTGTTGGTAAAAATGTGTTCACGCCTAACAGGCTGTAAGTCTGTCAGTGCTATCTCTGTTGGTAAAAATGTGTTCACGCCTAACAGGCTGGAAGTCTGTCAGTGCTATCTCTGTTGGTAAAAATGTATTCACGCCTAACAGGCTGTAAGTCTGTCAGTGCTATCTCTGTTGGTAAAAATGTATTCACGCCTAACAGGCTGGAAGTCTTTCAGTGCTATCTCTGTTGGTAAAAATGTATTCACGCCTAACAAGCTGGAAGTCTGTCAGTGCTATCTCTGTTGGTAAAAATGTATTCACGCCTAACAGGCTGGAAGTCTTGTTCTAAATGTTCTGTCTTGCTGTTGGTCAGGGGATAAAATGTCATTGTGAAGCGCCATGAGCATGGATGCGCCGTGGAATGTCTGCTATATAAATGCCATCTTTATTTTCTTCTGTTTTTCATTGAACAGCTACACATTTCAGACAGTGCAAGACAACTCTACGAAAGTCTGGCGGTTTTATAGAATTTCATTGGTATTCGAATACTTTGACCGTCCCTCATTTGTACCTCCTGTGATCATTGTGAATCACATCTGGCGCAGCATTCGCTACATGCTTTATAAGTACAAGAAGTGTGGTGTGACAAAGAGACACAACCTTTTCAGTGAGTGTTCTAATGCAACAGCTTTAATTCTCAGTCCAACTCAATGTTTTAGCTTAGAAGTATTTTCTTTTCATTTTCCTTTCTTTTTTTACTTAAGTGTTTTTGTGTACATGCACATAATTTTTTTTTTATCGTTTGTCTTATAGCTTGTCAGATGTTCACAGGAATGAAAAATGAACGCCGTTTCTCCTCACACTCAATCTGTTGCATCCTTTTTCATTAATTGAACTTTCTTCGTGTCAATATTTTTTCCTTATTCAATCCACCTACCCTAATTTAAGCCTTCTTCTCATTCTCTCATCATCATTATCTAATTCCATTGGTGTAGAACCATCTACTAACATAGTCCTCACATTGCTCTTCACATGTCTCAATAAATATCCAATATTGAACCATACCTGTATTTCTCTGAATATATTCTGACTATCATATCCATACCACTTGCTCTGCCACAGCAGTTGATTTAGACACAAGCCTACTGCTATTTCTGTTTCTGTACTTTTCTTTAATAAAGCCATAAAAGATTGAGAGTTATTACTTTGCCTTAAGTCATATACCTGAACCATGCTTCTAGCACTATTCCCCATGGAAGCTGTGTTCAAGTAAAACAGGCAAAAGAAGTACCTGGCAAACATTCACATCCATTTACTTAAAAGTTGCACATATTTGCTTGAGTTTGAATTGTTACTTTATCAATAATATTTCAGAAACAGTCAATAGTAATGTGAATTCGTAATGCACTGGTTATGAGTCCATGCACAGAGACTACAGGCTGATTTTTGTATGTTTCTTTTTTCTTCATTTTAAGAAGAGAAGGAAAAACAAAGGAATGTAGTCCTTCATTCTATCTCATTTTTTTCCCTCTTATGTTTATTTATTTCATGTATCTTTATACCCATAGAGTGCTCTTGTTTAACGCAACTCTAAACCCTCCAGTGGTGATTGTGTTTTGAAAATTTCAGACGAAAGAAAAGAAACATATACCAAAATTGCTTAATTTTTCAAAATATATTCAACATTTAAGTCTCTAAATGAGATAAATTTTTAAGAAATGATTAATTTTCTATATCTTGATGTAATGGACCTTTTTTGCCATCGTCTGACAGGGATAAGAATGAAAGAGGATGATAACAGAAGGTTGACTCTCTTTGAAAAGATTGCCACTGAAGCACATCTGACCAACTCGACTATGAGAGAGAGGGAAAGAATGGATAAAAGAGTTGAATCAACCGCTGATAGGTATGTTCTTTAGTGGATCTGCTTACTGAATATATTATATAAAGCTGAGTTAGGGCCATCTTGGAATGCAAAAGGCTTTTTATCCACTTTACCTCACCCACCAGATTAGACAGATGTATTTGACATTTTTCAAGGGTGCACAAACGGTTTTGGATTTGCATTTCAATCATTTTTTTGAATTTACTGAAAATTTTTGTTTGTTCCATCGCACTTTTGCTGGACCGTTCCAACTTCCATTTTAATTCACCTTCTACTTGTGTGGAAATAGCACTCTATCAGTGCTTGTATATTATAAGGGAAGGACATCTTTGGCATGCACAATCCATAGCACCTGCTTTCTTGAATTTTACATTCAACGATCTCCTAAGATGTTCATAAAAAGTGAAGATCTTCATCATATATACTAACTGACTCAGTTGGATTGAGTGCTACTATCATTGCTCAGATTTAAATATAAATTACCTTCAAGAAGTTTGAAGTTCCTTAATAGTTGATCAAAGCGAATTCTTAAGGGTTTCAAAATAATTCCTAAGTTTCACGGAGTAATGTTTTTACAGAGCTTGAGAAAATTATTAATATAGGTATCAACTGGAAGCTGATATGGTGTAAGTTTGAGAGCTTGACTGTTTGCTGTAATTCTATTTTGATTCATTTGATAGTTATTTGGGTAGTACATTCATGAATCCATTTTTCCTTTTATGAAAGGATGTGACTTTTATATTACTCTTTTTTTACATTGAAAAATGATAACTTGTGACAGTCTTTTCCTTTTTGGATCCAATTTGTAATCATCAAAGTAACATGATATTAAAGTGTGAAAATGTTTTGTCAAAAGGCCTGACATCTGATTCTTTTTTCCTACACGTTATAAAATTATATATAAAAAATGAGCATGCAATTATGTTAAACAAATATTTCTTTTAAAGTATTATATGCATTTAGTAAACGAAGATCAAACCCATTCCAAGAAAACAACAACAATAAACCCCCAAAACCCAAACAAAGAAATAAAGAGGAAAGACAAAAACGTTGTATGGTCAGAATAAATTAGACTTTGTATATTCAATACAGAGACTTTGCATACTTTTTGAAGAAATGTGGTATGAGAATGATTTGGAATATCTTGGGAGTTACAGCACTGATTTAGTATTTCTGTCATCCCAAACTTGCTCTCTCAATTTCTCTACAGGGTTGAGTTAGTTATGGGTGAACTTCAGCGCATCAAAGAAAGCCTTCAGCAACAAGAAGCAAAGAAGTTGGATGAAATTACATATACTGCTGTGACTCCTCTTACTGGAACTCCTAGAATTTCTGTGGAAGCTGAAAAAAATGCCTGGTATGTAAATTGCGCTTCTCACAGTATTCATATAATCTGAATTAAAGTTATGTGAATTGGAGAAATGTTATGTTTTTTATATTATTAATATTTAATAGACTTTTAATAATAATAGTAGATGATGATGATGATGTTAGTAATAATAAATAATAATAATAATGATAATGAAAGTTATAATTAGATTTGAATAGCACTTAATCCTTAATAAATATGCAAAGCTAAATGAATGAAAATATGAATGAATGCATGAAAGGGTCTATAAATTATAAATGTGTACATAATTAAAGTAAGTAAATAGGTAAGGAAGAAACCAAATAAATAGATGAATAAAGAATGAATAAAAGTCAATAGAATAATTATTCTCCTATTCAAATGACTTTTGGCTTCATTTAAGAAGGTAAATAGAATGTCTATAGAACTATGCATATACACAG
>JAOWAY010082103.1:0-11320 GCA_028565895.1 Goniobranchus geometricus
AAAAAAAAAAAAAAAAAAAAAAAAAAAAAAAAAAAAAAAAAAAAAAAAAAAAGACTCTCTTTTTGAAATTCAAAACCTCATAATAAATATTATCACTGATTTAGCATCTGATATAGAAATGGCTTTATTCATAACAAGATACGATTTTCATTTGTAGATTTCAATCTGATTTGTTGTCAGTTTGCAGATACAATGTACTGAAATTGAATATGAATGAAACCTTACTCATGAAATGTCAAGTGCATGTGAGCATTATATGTTCAGAGCACTTCTCAATTACTCTCCCTCTCTGTAGCTCTGACTCTCTCAGCCCCTCTCCCTCTCTCTCTCTTTTAAACATGAGTGAGAATATTGCAAGCCTGGCAAGCCTTTCAGTTGGTTTTAAAAAAAGGGAGAAAAATGCAAGGTATAGTTCATGATTACTCTGCTGCAAATTAGACCAAATTTAGTGACTGAAGCAACCAGCCCCCCATTCACTACAACATCAAATCTGCGCTACCTCAAGACAGATACCAAACAGGAAACTGAATTCGATTGTTTACAGTCACTATAGGCCAATAACAATGCTGCCAAGTTCTTTAATTCTGCCAGGTCAGGTGGCACGAAATTTGTCCAGCACTTTCTGCCTTGTTCTTGCATTGTCCAGCTTTCGTTAAACATCACATTCAGTGGAAGGAGGTATTTTAACCATCATACTACCTTGCACAGAATCTCATTCACCGAATAAATAATGCAGTTCTTCTGTTCTAACATCTCTTAAGTAATAAATTCTCAATGAGGTTAGCTTGCAAATAAAACGCCTTTATTTAACCGAAGAGGACTTTTGTTTTCTTTGTCCAACACGCACGCACTACCAAAAATCAGTATATAATTCCAGTCAATTCAGTGTCATTGTCATTGAGGTGATGGGATGATGATTCAATACAGATTGAAAATGGAAATTGGGAAAGTGATAAAACGGGAGATAAGGTACTGTAGACCTTTAAAAAAGTGCTTACTTACATATTTCAAAGTGCAGGGGCTAGCTATTTATTTTTATCTTCTTCTAATGATAGGGCTGGAAATGCTTTGATTATGACACAGTGAGGAGTTTAACATACAGGATGATAAGGAATATCGATAGATTTATAAAAAAATACCTAAACATACACACACACACACACACACACGCAAAGGTAAAACAAAATAAAACTCAAGCTAAAAACATACTCATCAACAAACAAAAACAAAAGAAACAGAAACAAAAAAGACAAAAAAAAAAACCCACACAAAAAAACCCAACAAAAACCCAACCTCAAAGGAAACAATCAAATCTTATAAATTGCATTTGGGGGTGTAGGTGGAAGGGTAAGGATAACGGTGTTATAAAATGTGTACATGTTATATATATATATATATAATATTCCATTTGTGGCAATACAATATCATGATGTATCAAAAGGAGTACATTTTATCATCATTAAAGAAATACATCAACACTCCCCCCTCCCATCTTTATAAAAAAAAAACCTACTCACACACATAATACATTAATATAACATATATACACATTAACACACACACAACATCCCCCTCCTCCTCTTCCTCTTACCAAAAATGACACGAGGCAAATTAAAAGTAGGAATATTTCATTCATATCTGGTAATTCTTTCATTGGATTAAAAATCCCATTGCTTTTGTCAACTGGTAAACATGACAGCCAATGGAATTCATCTTTCATCATGCAATTATCTCTTTGCAATTTTCATCAAAATTTTAATGAAAATAGAGTCTGAGTATGTAAAAACAAAGAAAAAAAAGAGGGGGGGGGGGCATTTAACGCTGGAAATCATCACATTAAGAGATTTCATCCCTTGGAAAAAATTGCGCCATGTATTGAAACACCTGACCTCTTCCTCAAAAAGGCATCCCATTTCCCCCCCTTATAAAACCCTGAAAATCAAAGACACAATAAAAGTGAATCTACACCTCAAATGAAATCACATAGAATGCCAAACAAAGCAATGTCTGCACTCTAAACACATACAAACACACACTTCTTACCAAAAAGAATTTTTGAAAGAGAAAATTGTAAGAAAAGTTCCTTCAGGATTCAAAACCAGCTTCAGACATAATACTTGTAGGTTTTGTTTTGTTTTTTCATCGTTTGTTTGGGTTCTTTTTTTTCTTCAGTTAAGGAGATTTGAATTGAAATGTTTTTCTGCTCCTGTATGGAACACCCTTTCAATGAAAATCCAAATTACTCTTTGATTGGATTGGACTCAAAAGACCATGACTAGATCTGGTTAGCTGAGGGACGTTCAATCTTAGGCTAAATGATCAAGACAACAGAAAAGAGGCAGGCTATAGGCAGGGGCCCCGCAGATGGACTACTAAATATAAAGAGAGCAAAATAAATCCCTGACTGTCACAAACACTTCTTTAAGAAAAAACAAAAACACAAAAAACAACCCAAAACCAAACAAAAACAAGACATCCTAAAAATAATTCATCAGCAGTATGCCAGAGAAAATGATATGGCGTCTTTCTGGGCAACTTTGCCTGATCAGCCATTAACAGCAACGTGACAATGTGCTTCTTGAACTTATACGGTGACTTCACCACCATGCAGAACATTTCCTCAGATCATAAGCAATGGAATACAATTGAGAGAATGATTCTCAGAAAGTATGTAGAAAGATGGCACGCTTGGGAGCAAGTAAGTTTCTTTCAAGCATTTGTTACTTTTTGTCTATCTCATGTACTTCTGTCGATACAGGTACCATGCCATCTCTATGTCAAATCAAACAAACGACAGTTTCAGGGTGAAGCAGCACAGGGATGTCTATCAACTGATGGCTTCAAGCTGATTAAAAGTTATATAAGTTTCAAAAGGAACACTCTGATACATAGAGTACATACAATACATTATCACCTATTCATTCGACCAAATACTTAGGTGTAAAATCAATGGAATGAGACAAAGACATCAAATAAGAGTCAGTGAAGAGATATTAATATTATATGTGGCTACATATTGTGGCCTCTTTTGTTGGTAAGCCAGACAAGAAAACTTCAAGCATCAGAGACCCTTTGAAAACAAGACTACAAACTCGCAAGAATATCATGTCAAATGTCATACACTTTAAAGACACACATTGAGATCAAACCTTTTCGACTCACAAAAAGGCTTACAGCCATACTCCTTTCAATCTTTCAATCATATATATTAAAACTCATGATACAAGAAAACGACCAGACAAAACAAGGGCCCAAAAACATCAGTCAGTCAATGTTATGTCAGCATTTTTACAAGGGAGACAGAAAAAAAATAACCCAACAATTAAAAAAAAAAAAGTTATTGCAGAGCAAAAACCAGTGTAAAACCTTCTCCTCTCTCTCTCTCTCAACAAAGATACCGGTAGTCTCTGTCGTTTTCTTTATCTTGAACACAAAGAGAACGAATTTGGTAAGCAAGCACTTTACGTAATACCATCCTGCGTGGCTTGGAGGAAGAATAGAGACAAAGTGCTGTCTTCTCTCGCCATCCTGGGATGAATTCAACATGCGCGATGCACCGACAGTAACAATTTAATATAGCAGGGTAATTCCCATCGAGATCAAACCCCCTATCTTTCATTATCACATGCATGCCTTTTTACCATGCTATTTACAAGTACCGGACATTATCATTTTACTAAAATTTTATTTCCTGCTGCCATTTCTCACTTTGATATTTACATTAAAGCAGCAGCTTTAGTAATAGTAGTAGTGGTAGGGGTGGTGGTCGTGGTCGTGGTGGTAATGGTAGTGGACATTGTAGTAAGTCAAGTGCATCTATTGTCTAAAATGCCACTAAGATATGCATGTATATCTCATTCACTAATTCTGCAAAAATATCACATTATGCCAATAATATGATATTAATTCTGTTATTGTACATGCTTTGTTTTTTAAAAAGTTAGCAGGATTTAGTTGTTTTTTTTTTTTTAGTCTTTACCCCTGTCTAATAATTCTATTATTTCCTCTATAGGCAACATATTTGGTTTTCTATAGATGGCGGCTAATCTCCAGCTCTGGCTTCATATTTGTGACACGAGATTGAGGAGGTGACTCCTGCCCTCCGCTCTATTCTTCCACCAAGGAAAACATAAACTCAGAGTGCTTCTGTCAATACACCTGCCATTTTAAAATGATACAAATGATTCGCAAGTCATGAAATAGTTATTTTGTCTCTCTTTAACGCTGACTGAAAACAGTCAAAACCCTCGTGCTGGTGAGCTGTGAGTATGAGATTTACTTTGAAAAGATGTGCTGCTTTCCTATTGAACTGTGCTTGTCTGAAAAATGTCTTCGGGCCAAAGAGGCTGTAAACCTTGTTCCGAGTTCTGCATTGCCATTGGTTGGGAGAGTGAAATGTCATTGTAAAGCACTCTGAGCTTGGTTACAGTACGAATTCTGGCACTACATAAATGCCATCTTTACTGATATCACTTTTATTATTATCATCTGCCATGTGCACCAAGGCAATGGACCAAGATAACATAAAAACTGTTTTCTGGCTAAATTCTTACATTGCCATCTGCACTTGTTTTGTAAAACCCATCTGTGAAACAATTAATACATCATTTTAAAGCCTGATTTCAGATTCAACATTAAAGACATCACCTTTTCCAGATATGGAAAGCGGATAAATTAGTATAAAAAAGTCATCAGCTTATTGCTAACCAGACAGACACAATACAAATGTGGATGTATAAGAAAAACCAAAGGCCCCAACCTAAAGGAAAAAAAAACAACAAAAACTAAATTTTGGTTTGCTTTAACGTTTCATAATATTTTACGCCTTTTAAAATTATATAAATCTCAAATATTGATGCATTCATACACATGATTAGTACAAGTGTAGTATATATGCCCATTAGTTGTTGCTGTTGTAGTTTTGTAATTTCTTATACATTAGAACACAACACACACTGACTAAGTTATTATTACCGTTATTATTACGCTCCTCTCCTTGGTGGAAATGAAAAGATTTTCATTATAAAGAACCAGGTCAAGGGAATGGAAATAGAATGTTGGGAGAAATTCTTTATGTAATTGCAATAATAGTAATAAGGATTATTATCATAATTAATAATAATAATAATTAATATAATAATAGTATGGTAGAATCACATGCTGGTACTCTCTGTAAATCTTGCAGGAGCGGTTGAGGAAGAAGTCAGACCGCCGCCCATATGTGGCGGCTCGGTCATTTCTGTTGAAGACTGGTATAGAGGCCTTCTTCCTGCCCTAACATTCTGCATGGAGTGAAGGCTTTGTAAAGATGTCATGCTACGTGTATCGTAGCGAGTGTCTAACGACATGCGGAAAGCATTTATAACACGAATCTGAAAAGGAAAATGGAAAAGTGGGGGGAAAAAACACAACAATGGTATAAGGGTTTACACAAGTTTGGGGGGGGCACTGCCACTTTCGCATATCATTGAAGAAAGGCTGACTTGAACAAAAAAAAAATTAAAAACCTTAACAAAATAACAAATTGAACAATGATTAGTTGAAATAAAAAGTGTCTGGTAATATTTCAAACTTGCAATCATACAAGTAAACTGCATCCTGATTTGTGGTGTGAAAAAGAGAAAGAGAACATGAAAATGTTCAGAATATGGCTTTGGACTCCATTGCTCAAGTGCACAGAAAAAAAAAACAACCGACAAGATCTTGTGTATGTGTGTGTGTGTGTTTGTGTGTGTGTGTGTGTGTGTACATATGTGTGTGCATGCTTGTGTGAGCTAGTTGACGAACAGTTTCAAATAATAATTTGTCTCAAATTTCCTAACGTTAATTTGACAATTACAGCGCGCCCTATTTAAAACTTATTGCAAATCGTCTTCAAGTTCTGTGGATGTTAGAAAATCCTGTATCTTTTCCCAGTCAATAATATTTGGTTTTATGAATCAATTTTGAGGCATTGAATTTATAATATAAATTCCAATTTTCCTGATAAATCACCTATTTATTTATTTTCTTATTTTTGAGAGTGGAATGAAGAGGACGATTTCTACTAAAAAAACAAACAAACCCCCAAAATCCCCAATAAAATAATTGTAAAAAAAAGGTTTGACTTCAGAACATTTGATGATAAGCAAAATTAAGAGAGGAGATCATGTGGAAAAGAAAGAAAGAAAGACAAATCAGAAATGCAAGTAGATTAAAGAGATAAGAAAATAGTACATGCTTCCTAGATTTGTCAAACTGCCATCACAGACATTTTTTTTTTCGGAGAGGAGGGAGAGAAATAAAAGAAAAAAAAGAAAGAAAAAAAGAAAAAGAAAACACTTTGAAGGACAAGAATATTGAAAAAAAATTAAACTGCTACAACTTTTTAATGACTTGAGATAATTCAAAAATTGAAGATCAAACTTCAGTTCAACCTTTTCATGTGATTGTATCAGTTTAGAAGAAATGTAAAAATGAAAACCTTTTGTGTACTCAATTCAACAAGGTCCAAAAAAGTGACTTAAAATCGTATAAAGCCAAAGTTAGATAGAATGAAAGTGTAAATCTTGCTTTGCAGTGATTTCACCTGTCTCAGCTTGCCGAACCATGGCAGATGAACTATTAGTAAAGGGTGGGAACAGCAATATGCACACTGTCCCTCACCTTATAAAGCCTTTACGCGGCCGAAGGATAAGTACAATCCTTCTCCCTTCCTGAATTATCAGTATCAAATCTCTAAGGCCTGTAGTGACTGGAAAAGGGTGAAGACAGCAGATGAAAGATGCCATTGGAAACCCCAGTTCAAATCCAGCCTGAAGGCAGTTCAGGATATTGGTCATCTGACTGTTGACCTTGAAGATGACAAGATCACCCACAGCCCCCTGAACAACCAAGCAGCCTTTTCTAAGGATAACACTGCTTGCTCTTCATAGAGAGGGACCCAGAAAAGGTGGTTGAAACAAAAACTAAGGCCTAGGATGATCCTTTGGGGACACTTGATTGATGAAGTGCTTTAACAAATTCAAGTCCCTCTACAACTGCATGTCCTTTTGACTAGTTTAAGGGCATAGATTTCACACACACAAAAAAAGTTTTCCATTTGAAGAGGTACTTGGAAGGGTAGCTCAGTGTTGGGAGTGATAAAACAAAACAACAAACAAATTGAACAAAAACTTTTGATTGTCAAAAATTGCCTGAATACGGTTTCAAAACTACTATTAACTTAGAGTGTTTAGCATCCTCCACTGTTCCTACTCTTTCACTATCCATGGACATACACTGCAGTTAAGGGTCATGAGAGCCCAGAGGAGAGAGGAGAGAAAGATTTCACAAATAACACAATGACTGTTTTTGCAAATCTGAGTACTCCTGATTCTGTGTGGAACCATTCCATTGACTGTAAAAACTGCAGCTTGTATATAAGTGTTATTGCAATACTTTTGTCCCTCAGTATACAACAACAATGAACTGATTAAGTGTGTTGTGCTAGAATGCAATATAAACTAACTAGCTTAAATTTATTTATACCAAGAAAAATGCTGAAGTGAATTTGTGTCCACCCGCATATGTGAGACAGAAAAAAACCCAACCAAACCTCGCAATAGAAAAAAAATCATTAAAAAAAAAAAGGAAATCTTCAAGCTCATCTACTTCATATATTATGCAACTTATGATATCAGTCTCGTTCCTGTTATTTTAAGGTCATTTGTGAGAAAAAAAATCATTCAATGATAGAAGTGTGTGTATTCGATGGTATATTTGAGTGTGTTCACTCAACTAACAAGTTTTGAATCACGTCCTGATATTGTATAAAGACACTAGTAAGAAAAGAGGTATGATGATCAGACGTAACAAAATTGGATTAAGGAGCTGCATTTAGATCTGGTTGGAGCTATTGTAAATGAATACAAGAAAAATGGTGGACACAGAATACAAGATACCTTGAAACTTGAAAGAAATATTAAATCCTTTGGCTTGAAAATAAAGAATTAAGGAAAAGAATTCTCTGATTGCAAAAGTGTTTATTTTGATGTAAAAGGGATCTTATGAGGCCAACGGGTCAAAAAGAACAAGGAATGAGGACAATGAGAATAAAATAAAGAATAGCAGTTAAAGGTTGCTATTGGTTGGAAATGACAGAGCAGCTGAATTAACGGTAGAGCGGTTGTGGAATCAGAAAACATTTTAAAAAGCAATAACGCATGAACCTGTTTTGGGGACGATATGGGGTAGATACAAAGGGGTTAGGGATATTGAGAGGACAGATGTCTGAAAAGAAACGTATACGTTATAAGGATAATGATGCAATAAAAAAAAAAAAAGAACTATTGATGAAAGATGATGATAACAATAATCATCAGATAATAATCAATGATGGTAATCATAATGACTGGTCCAATTGCCAAGTAATCTTGATTGACTGATTGTGAAGATACAAGGTAATATTCACGTTTAATGACACTTCAGATGAAACCACACTGTGGCTTGTGAAAAATACAGTCACTTTGTGAACGGAGCAGATTTGACGACGAGAAATATGGTCTTCATCCAACGACAACCGAAAATAAAATTGTGCTGTAAATGTAAACATTCAGCAGTGGTGGACATCTATACTAGCGGCCATGAAACTAAAAACACAGTTTAAACAGGATGAGCCATTATTGTGCAGTGGAGACATACAGCTTTTCAGGTAAATAAAATGAATTTGGGGGGAAAGAACGCAATATCTTTAAAATAGAAAGAAAAAGATTTTGTCAAGATATGATACTGCTGCCTAGAGAAGAGCAGCAACAAGGACTCGTCTGATGTGCCAAAGAAAAGAAAAATTAGTGTTAGACACTTGGGAGAAAAACCCATCTAAGGACAAAAAGGAAGGGGAAAAAAAAAAAAAGGAGAGAAAAGAAATGACAACAATCTGAACATAAATGAAGATACACATGATGGACCACGATGACTTGCTGGCATTGTTGTCTGTCTGAACTCAGCAAAGGCAGGCGACAGTGAACAATTACTTTATAGCTAGAAGAGGATGTGGAAAAAGTTACAGCGGCAACGCTGAAAGACACACAGACTGGGTGATGGGTAGTGACGGCAATGGCATAAATAAAACAACGACACTGATGATGGTGATGGGTGTGATGATGGTGGTGGTGGTGGTGGTGATGACTGACAACGGCGGCAATGACGGTGACCTAGGTGGTGGTGGTCAAGATGGTGTTGGTGTTTCTAATCCATCTTTACGGTGAAGAAAAAAATATGTGGAAACAGTGACAACGACCAGGAGATAACCACACGAAAGAGATAACAACAGCCCAGTGAGAGGCTTACTTGTCCAAACTCTCTTGGCTGGACGGACATCCTCATCATGTGGTTGTGAGTGGAAGCTTCAACTCAGCAGTTAGGTGGAGTGGTGGTGGCAGTTTATAGTAGCAGTTAGAGTAGTAGTTGCTGTAGTAGCAGTAGTAATAGTAGCAGTAATAGTCATAGTAGAAATGTCAGAAGGGACGAAGGAAGCTAACACTCTTTTTAAAGAAGAGTGGCATGCTTGCATTTGGGCATTTGCTTTTAGGAATGCAAATTTCAGATCCTGTTACTTTGAGGAGAAGTAGGATCCATGCTTGAAGAGATGACATGTTTTGGGTGGCAGTAGAGGGTTGAGTATAAAATTTCGAGGGGAAGAAGAAATGGGTTTCTTGTGACTTCTTTTAAATCGGAACATCAACCACATCTGTCAACAACTCAGCATATGGCGAAGCCATCATGGGTGTGTCTTCTAATTTTATCAATGCTATATCGCGATTCCTTCAACGTTTTCTCAAAACACTGCCCCTAGAGCAGTCTTCGGAAAATCTTTAAACTGTGTGAGCATGGGGTAGGATGGAAGTGGTAAAGAATAGGGTAGGTAAAGGTTGACAAAAAGAAGAGAGAAGAGAGGGGGGGGGGGTGGAAATCCCACACATGTATGGCATCTTTGGTGGCTGTGATTCTACATCTAGGTTTTCCGAGCCTTCATTCTGCGGCTCACGCTTACCATTTCATTTGACAGCAGCTATCATCACATTTCTTATCGGATATGCCCCCATGCAAAGTGGGAGTGCTTAAATATCAATCACAGTGTCAAAAAACCTCAGACAATTAACAGATTCCTGATTCCTTAGAGACCCTACCAGACGATAATTAAGACATAGCCACGACACATTCTGATTGGAGGGAAAATATACCTTTACCATCAGCTTAACGACAAATTGTTTCATATTCAAATCCGTCCCTACTTGCTTTTATTTCTAAAAAAAAAAAAAAAAAATGAAAGGCATAGTCATTCACTCGTGCCAGGTTGTCACAAACTTATAACTTGGATGCATTATTTTACAAAGAAATTTCCTGTGGAAGTCAGTCGGCAATATCCTGTTAACATATTATATGTACGAGTATCTGCAGGTCACCAAAAGATGTAGAACAGTCAGCAGGAAGCTATACTTTTCACAGCATGGATATGACATTGCCAAAATTAATGAAAAGTCATTAAAGAAAAAAAAATATGCCAGATACAATCTATCAGCACACAGCAGACATTCTATTGATAACAAAGCTTGCAACATGTTTATCAAGAAAAAAAAGGGAAAAAAAAAGAGAGAGAGAGAGAGAGAGAGAGAGAGAGAGAGAGAGAGAGAGAGAGAGAGAGAGAGAGTCTTTAAAAACCCATGGAAACAGCTAGCAGAAGTTGCATTAGAAAGTTAATGCAAGGCTACATTTAGCGGAAGATTTGATGCAAATTCTCGAGGGAAGAGATGCTTGGTTTACTAAGAGAGAGGAAGATGGTGAGTGAGTTTGTGAGCGAGTAGGCGCACCGTGCGGGAATGGAAGACAAAATAGGCCGAATAATTCACAGTAGCCAAACACTTAAGTTATTGTCTTTAAAAAAAAAGAAAAAAAGCTCGGGCGGTAGAGTGTTATCCCTAAAGCGGAAGGCAATTAATATTTACGATTTGTGTGATCAAGGGACATAAATGTATAACACATTATACACTTGCTATTGGCTGCAAAGGGAAATCAGAGAGGAGGCTGACTGGTATCAGTGGATTCCTCAAGGTCACGCAAGCCATAGCTATGGTGTCACGGTCAAGTGCGAGATGATGTTCGAGTCAAGGCCGTCGGCCATACAATCATCTAAGGGAAGAGTTAATTCGGGCTCTTGGGACAAGAGAGCAGACGTGTTGTAGAAGATGAAGAAGTAATTAATTTCTTTTATTAGCTTTGTAATAATAATTAGCTTCTTCATCGTATTGGTTATCTTCTTCTTCTTCTTCTTCTTCTTCTTCTTCTTCTTCTTCTTCTTCTT